>JAIPMN010011964.1:0-20768 GCA_020650975.1 Apostichopus californicus
TTAAGTCCGTTCTCGCTCGACCATTTCTGTCACGGTTGAGTGATCTTAACTCATATTTCACAGTCATCAATGTATTTCTGGAGTAAACATAAACGGAACTACTCATCTGTCTTTTTTAAAAGAAATTAATTTTCAAGATCTATCAAGTAATCATTCGTGATCTTACAATATTCTTAAATATTTTTTTTTCTATGACAGGTGGTAACATATTAACATTTTGAGCTCAGCTGAAAGTGTTCATACATAAACGATATCTAACGATAGAGCACGTGTATTCCTAACTCATAATATATTCGACAAAATGTTACAACAGAATGTTGCATTAATTTCTGTTAACTTGATATTCAAACAAAATAAAAGCATTTATCAATTAAAAAAATCAATGTTTATTCGGAATTTTGTAAAAATGTTAAATTGAACTTTTTAGCTGATTTTTGCTGATTTCGTTGTGGTGCAGACGTAATCTAGTCTCAACATAAATTATCTTTATATATCGCAGTGTTGATAAAGTCCAACGTATCGTCAGTAAAGTTTGAAGATTACTCGTATGTATTTAACTTAAATAAATACGTCCAGTTAATTACTGAACATTTATGTTTAAACCTGTGCATATAAAATGATCTCTTAAGAGGATATGAGAAAGCTTTAGTGCATGTTACATGATGTGATTGTAAGAAACTGCCCTGTCTGTTTAGTTGACTGACGAATATTCAAACAATAAGTGATATATGAAGCACTCCCTCTATTATTCAATAATTATCGCTGTTGGTTAGAATCAGAGTGTTCTGATACATCCGTGTGTAGGTTGGGACAATTCCAGAATATTTAATTATATGCAATTATAGGTCAATCTTCAACTAAGATAATAAGTATTTGACAGAGTAGTGAAAAAAACTCAATAATAAATATACAGAGTTTATAGACAAACGAGTTCCCGACGGATACATTTTGTTGTACTTGAATCAGCTTTTCTAGTTGATTTTGATAATTGTTAGTTGATATTAAACGTTCATGGCAATGTATAAGTCATAAGCTTGAATAGACAAGTTACCATTTAGATTGAAAGTCACATATGCCGTATTGTTACAATCATTACTATTGTTTAACAACAGGTTGGTATGACACGTCTCCGCACGACGAAATTACAATAATTTGACTTTAATTCAGAAACCTGTATTTAGTAAAGAAACTCAAGGGTTATATTATAATATGAACATGACAATGTTATATGATCTTTACTTTGCAGCAATACAAGGAAGGTTTCTGACAAATTTCGAGCGAACGCAAAGCCTGAAGATCATAATAATATTGAACGGTGACAAGAATCAATATCGGTTAGTTTATCAATTATCAACAAAATTAATATTGTAACCCTTAGCATATTTATCTCTCCTTTGTTACAAAACAAATACAACCTCCCTTAAATATAAAGTGCTAGAACGACAACAACTAGGTCATTAAAGTGTAAAAGAAACACCTCTTTACAAAAACTAAGCCTTGTGATGAAAAAGTCTGAAGTTTCTTATGGCTATATCATCGCTGTGTAATAAGCAAATGTAATAAGGGACATTACATTAACGACTTAAACACAAGGTAAAACGGTAAACATTTGATATTGATCGTTCTGAGCACTATATTTTGTACTTGTGACAATTTGACAGGGTTAGTAAGTTTAGATTCATACGTGTTTAATTCGTTAGTATACATTTGTGAAAAGTAACCAATGTCTAGGCTGTGATACTCTTCTCACGCGACTTTGAATAGACTTACATTCGGCATTTACGAATTGCTAAATATATATTTTATGACAGAGTTGTTTATTCTCAAAATATATTCAAAGAATAACAATATCCAATAATACACGAGGAAGGGTAAAGTACAGGGGCGTACTCAAAAATGTGGAGGTGCGCATCACTCACCTCCGATCGTCAGTTAGGGGATGTTTGTATTCAACCACTACAACGGGTTCACTCTCCCGAACGCCTTGTTTCAGCCTAAGCATTATATTTATTAGCAAACTATTGCATTTAGGGTTACTTATATAGTCCTAATTTAAAGTCTAAATATGCCATATAATGCTCTATTTAAAGTATATTTTGGTTGAAATTCAGAGGGAGGAAATTTGGAATGAATTATATTTATTGACACAACCTTCTTCCAGTTAGAGCTACTAATATCGACCAGAAGAAAAGTCTTAATATACCTCACAACGCACCATTGGAGTTCTTTATTTATGTATTATTTATATTTTGAGGAGGCGGCGGGTCTAGCCCCCTATACGCGGGATCGGTTTCAATGAATCAACGCGGCAGCACCCGTCCTTTATAATATCCTTCAAGCTCATTCAGTTTGGGAGAATTTTGAATTCCTCTCCCCACTTTTGAAATCCTGTGCGCCCCGCTGGTAAAGTAACAAGTAAGTTTCTAGAAATAAAACAGACTACTTTATTTTAGACACAGATAACAGAGATAAAACAATAGACAACATACCATTGGTTAGCTTTTACTTTAATTTCTTCCCGGGACATTATTCCAGATCAATACATATCATATATTATCTATAGGAAGTTATCATAGGATTAATTGAAGGGAGTGATGCACAAGTTGCACCAATCTGTCAATGAAGAGTGAGGGATGCCTTAGAACAACTAAGTGTTTCTTTAGTTGATGTAAGAATTGTATACACACTTGCGCAATTAGAGAAAAATCCAAGTAAAACCACAAACGAATTGATTTTTCACTTCCTTGAGAGTAAATGTTCAACGTGTAAGAGATCTTGTAGCTCAGTGATTTACTGCCGGTTTCTTTGTTGTAAATTATTTCCAGTAAAGCATTGTCAGCTTTTATGTTATATTAATCTACTGTAAAGACTGTGTATGAGGGGTGCAGTATCCAGAAATTAACACTTTTTATAATTATACCAGATGAACTTAAGGAAGGAAAGAAAAACGGTATTACAATAAACATATCAAGAATGAGTTAACATTCATTCAAAACAATCATACAAGATTTAAAATGAAAAGTATCATAAACCGAATGTGATCGTTGAAACTGAGTTTAACTTAGCGCACCGAGTATACCTTCTTGCATTATTAGGATATTAGAATCACATTGATTACGTCATAGCCACGTCATAGGGTGTAAATGGAATTGATAGAACCTCATACCATTAATCAGTACAATAATAAAAAACTATAGAATCATTGATAACACGTAATACAACATAATGAACAAATACATGACAAATATATAGTAAATGAAGCAGAGCTTTGAAATTAAAGTTGTCTTAATGTAATGAAAAGGTTGTAATCCAACTTTTAATCAAAATTTAGTAAAAGAAGGAACGAAGAAACCACAGATAAGTTGAACCGTGCACTCCTAGTTACCGACTGTATGTGGATACAGTATGTACATATTTTACAAAGCATTACAAACATGTCTGGTTCAAAGTAATGTAGAAGTATTTACAGAATTAGGCGTTTAATTGATGTTCTAAGTAGTAAAGTGTTTGCCGGGGAGGGGGGTGGGGTATAAAGAGGTCTGGAATCGGGATGAATCATAACATTACGTACCATTGGACCAATGAAGGATTTGATACACTGCCACGAGGAGTGCATAGAGGCCGAGAGCAGATCATCAGCAATATCTGACCAGAAAACAAACAATTACGCAAGTAGCAAATACTTTGTTACATATTCTGGAAAAATTAATTCCTAAAAATACTGAACATTACCGTTTAATTCCCATTCTACAAAGTAGCGTTCAGATGGTGGTGCAAATGACTACTATAACATCTAATAGGTCACCAATGTGGTGGATACGTCATCTAACGCCTCCAACCCCTCCCACCCTTCCCCGCCACTCAACATACACAAAAAGAGTAAGACATGGAGTGTACTCTCTCTCTTCCCTCTCTCAATAGTTGACATCCAAGAGAAAAATAGGCTCCTATAGGGATGACGTAATGTTTGATGGATGAGGTCATCAGAAGCTTGATTGGCTCTTTGCAATTTGAATTTGTCTAAAAGAGCAGACGAATTTAAAGTTAGAAAAGGAAGTATATATATGTATACAGTAATGTTACTCCTCAAACGTAAGAAATTACTTGTTGTACACTTTACATTACTAAGTAGCCTATACGAACATGTAAGATATCAAATCTTGGTTTGGAGTTTTTTGTAGTATTTGGAGTTATTAACAGTTTACAAACCTAAGCCCTTAACAAGATAGAGAAGGGATCCAATATACACCCCATTCCCTTCCCCGAAAAGTAAAGAAAACGCTAGCAATACATTTAAATTATGTATGCTACCTGTGGTTGAACCAACCTAAAAGGTGGGTACTATATCTTAATTAGTAGTGGACGAGTTTCGTATAATTACTCATTGTTTCAAACCTGTGCTTCTCTGTTTTGGTTTGATTTACATCTCATCGACCTAAATTCAAGCGACACAAGGAGTACATTTGTTTAATGTTTCTTCAACTTGGTAATCAATGACGTCACCATACTATTTCAGTAGTTATGCGAAGTTGAGATCTCTGTCTCTCAATAGAAGATAGATAGATAGTGGGCATTGAACTCATTACAAACATTAGCAGCATATAGGGTTAGTTACCATGCCATTGTCTTGAGAATATAGACATTCGATGACGTCACAATCATACTAGACTAGTTGCATGTGTATTATACTGGAGCTCTATCTGGCGATGTTTGTAGTATTTGGGAGATATTAACAGTTTAAAACATAAACTCTTCATTAGATCCTTTCGCAATGAAAATCCTGCCATCGCTTTGAGATGAGAGTGAATGACGTCACAGTCCTGCTAATGATTGGCGACGCCAGATGAACGTGCATTTTGCATTGAACTGTAATATAAAGGTAAAATGATATATAATAGGTAATATTGGACAAGCTGCCCCTGGTTGTTACTTTCCACCCAAATCTTCCTCCTCTTCAGAAAATCACCTCTAGCAACCACAACATTCTCCTCACTTCAGATAGACTCCAACGAGCCGTCCCTGAAAAACCCATCATCGCCTACAGACGACCACGCAACCTACGAGACCTTCTTGTGCGTGCTGCTGTTTCACCTCTAACTTCTAACCCTACACCCATTCAGCATGGTACTTTCAAATGTGATCGTACTTCGAGATGCATCGTCTGCAGCCACCACATTGTTGAATCAAATTCCATCACCAGCCACAGCATGCAACTCACACACAAGACTAAGGGTCACATCACTTGCACTACCACCAATGTCATCTATTTGATCTCTTGTAGAGTTTGCGGCATCCAGTATGTTGGCGAAACCAAAACCACCCTCAAGAAGCGATGCTATGGTCACAGATCCACAGTCAACACCATGAAGACTGAGACCCCAGTTGGAGAACATTTAACCTTCCCAACCATACCATTAACGACATGTCCCTACAGGGGATTGAATCCTTAGGTAGCCGCCCTGACCTAGTACGAATCAGCAGAGAGAGGCTCTGGATGCAATGCCTTCGCACCATTCAACCTCATGGGCTGAACGTTCAGGAAGGACATGAATAACTTTTCTTCTGTCCCCCACTCCTTCTCCCCTTGTTCCCTCCCCCCCTCCCCTTTCACTCATCCTCCCACAGCTCTCTTCCCCTCATTTTTCTCCACACCTTTCTGTCTTTGTCCCTCTCCAGTTTATTCCCTACCCAGTTCTTTTAATCCTCTCTTTGTCCCTCCACTGTTTATCTCCTACCTCTCTTCTTTCCCTGTTGCTTTCTTCTCACCATCCATTGTCTACTTATAATCCCCTTTCATCTATCTCATTGTGTTCATTAACCTGTGCTCATTAACCTGTCTGTTTTCTGTGCGTGTTTTTGTCCCTTCTGTTACTGTACTTGTCATTTAGCCTCTGAAGAAGATCCTGCTAGGATCGAAACGTCAGGCCAACTTATTTTTACACACAGGTAATATTGTTATTATAATAAATGAATTGACAAAATACGTATTAGCAGAACAATGGGGAAGTAATACCTAGACAGCACCCTTTCCAACCCCCCCCCCACCAGGAAAAAGTGCCAGCAATACCATGAGCCAAAAAGTAATTTAACCCACCAGCTAAACAAAACACCGCGACACGAGAAACAAGCGAACGCCCATTATGAAGCTGCCCTTTTTGGGCACAGTATCCATTGCGGCTCTCTCTTCAATGCGCTTGTTGTCCTCGTAGGTATGTCTAACCATGAAATGCACATTAACATTCTTCTAAACTTCAACGAAGGAATTTCTTTGCTCTGTAAGTATACTTTACACTCTTAATATTGGTTTTATGCGAAGGAAATAATTTGTTACAAAAGACGAATTTGTAGGAAACAGAAATTGAACAAGATAATGCTCTTTAACATGTTTGTGTTTTAGAAAACAGTATCGTGATCCGCTGACCTTAACATCCCTTCTGTCTCTTAATTCATGAATATGTATTTTATTTCTCCCCATTTCCGATCTCACCTCACTTTATTTAAAAATTATATTTTTACGTCCCTAATTAGGTCAGAGATGCCAAAGAGCTGACGAGCCATGGAATTGCTCAGATTTAACTCTCTTCTTTCCACGGATTTAATTATTTTTTTCTGTGTGTCATCCAATATAGTGACGTCACCATATCGCTAATAGTCGTTTCCTAATAAACTTTCAAATGTTTACCGACAGTTTTGTCCCGGTAAGTATTAACGAAGGACTCACGATAATTTCTAATTTTTTCCCCTTAAAATTATTAATCTAATGAGGAAAGGTGGAATCATACTAACCATTATAATAACCGTTTTATTGATAACATATGTTAGCAGATAAAGAATGTATCGCTTTCAAAATATGGCCTTCTTACGCCTCATCAGCGGAACAGAAGGTTGTGTATCCGACATTATTGCAATAAGGAACGGATACTTTTGTTTCTTTCTAATGGAAGGAACTTTTCACTCATTTTCATACATTTAATCAGGGATCAGCCTGGTAAACACAAACTATATTAAAACCAATTACAGTTGAAGCAGATGAAATTTGTGACTAAATAAAATTAGAAAGTTACAAATATAGGAATAAAATATCTGGTTAATGATGAATAATTTGTTTAATATGTTAATATTTTACAATCAAAAGTAGCAAACACAATCCACTCTCAACAAATACGATTTTAAATACTAAGGTAAAAAGTATTCAATTGTATTGACCATACACTTACTTGAACCTTGCCAGGATTCTCTGGTAACTCTCTTCATCGAATCCCTAAACAAGAGGGAAAGTATTAGTAATGAATATGTATAAGATAACACAGAAACAAAGACAATGCAGTATATTTAAATGTTGTAAATATTCATCATATGCAGCCATATTAATAATGTTTTCTCAGAGGTTATTGATTTAAGTTAAACCAAACTTATTTTCACTTCAATTTGAAATTCCTTTTGCATGTTTTCAAATGTCTTGACAGTTTTTGTCCTAATTATTATTATTTCAGTAATCATTTTAGGGATTTCTAACGAGTACATCCCGCGAATATTTTAGTACTGAACATGTAATACACATGACGGATAAATCCATGAAACCATGGTCACAAATGCTGTGGTCGCTTTGATTCCGTGCTTCAAAAGGACTAATTTGCGAAGGTTGGATTCGAGAAAAAAAAACGTTCTACCGTTTGCTTGAAACATTGAAAATAAGTATATAAATAATAACAATGGGTCGTATATGTCAACATATATTGACTCAAATCACAAGGATATTATCCTCTCCCAATCTATAAAAGTGATTTCTGTGTAAAACAGGATTACTGTACAAGATTCAGTTCACACCCATCCTCTTTCTGCCAGTAACAATCAATGACTCTATCAAGGGGATTCCCCTTGATATCACGATGACTCAATCAATGCAACCTAATGTACTATCACACATTGGTGCGATGCAGGGAAATGTTCCGTCCTGTTTATAACATGATTCCGTCAACCTGAGTAGCCATTTCAATTGAGCTGCAGGGTTTATTCTATATTCTGGTCACTCGTCTCTCAATATGTGCTTTTCTTAAGAAATAACGGGTGGTGGAGGTAGAGGGTGGGGGCGGACTAATGCCCCCACGGTCAATAGCCTGCTTAATACGGATGGTCAGTGGTCTGGTTGGATCCGTAGACATATTGCTGAACTCCTGAAATTAAGTTTTAAAAGTATTCTGATGGCGTCCCCTGGGCCCCAATGCGAAAATAAATACATAACGTTACTGATTTAACAACGATGTTCCGAAAAATTATTCGCGATCATAATACACTCCGGTCCCTTTTCCGCGGCATCCGGGCTTCTGTGGTTACCATAGTACTAACGCCTGGGGAAACTGTCAGTATGTAGGTACTAGGCCCATAATAACAGTAAGTCTTAACCTCGTTTTGTTTTTTGAGATAGATGGGAGAGATTGGAGAGCTATTGAGTAATTAAGAGACATATTTATTTCATTTTCAGGCCTTTGTTAAACCACGATTCGTTTGGACAAAGAGGACCCTTAAAACCCTGTCAAACAAGAAATTCAAATTACTTTCTTTTAAGTTTCTTACCATATTGTTAGTTTCTCTGTAAAGTATCAGTAAAGCGATTCTTAATACAAGCGTGTTTGACCGTTTAATGTTCGACATCCAAGGGCAATTTGCTTCATTTATCCATTAACATGAATATAGCTATAGATTTATGTAATTAATATTGTTCCTGCATCTCCATGGTTACACATTACAGTTATGTCCGAGATGTCTACAGACATAACATATCAATATGTATTACAACTATTAAACTATGAGTCACTTCTCAGACTCTGGCGAAGAAAGTTGGTGGACCGGGATGGGTGGGATTAATACATATCTTCATCCACATTTGGGTAACATATTCTAGTTTTAAACAATTTAGTCGGACAAGTCCTCCCTCCGCCTTGACACAATATAACTACAAGCGGCTAGTTTTCTGCCTTTTAGGAGAAATACTTCATCACATCGACTTATCCGTCACCTGCATGGTGAGTGCACACCCAATTTCAAATGGTATAATTTCGTATATACAATGATGCACGTAGCATGAATACGCCCTAGCTGCACGTGTAAGCTACCGTCGTATTTGAAAAGAATTTTAATGGGCCCTAGTAAGAAAGATAAGCGTGCCTTGAAATCAGCTCTTATGTTTATTCTGAACAAACGTTGACATTATTCAATATTAACGGCCGTAAGAACATTATTTTTTAGCTCGATTATCCAGGTTTTTTAATACATATCAAAGATTAATGTTTTCATGGAATATTCCAAAATTAAATTTCATGTAGACGGGAAAAAAATGATGCTTTATTTTAATTCCTTGCTACCTCATTGTGACTATAACAATAAAAAGGTTCCGTATAATATTCAGAAATTGGCTTTCATATTGAAACGAACAGACCAAAATCCATGGTAAAAACAATAACTTTAACAGGTTGTGATAAACAATCATCAATTAATTGAGAGAGAACCAGCGTATACCTTCTCGAAATCCTACTTGGGGCTTTGAACTGACACAAAGTTAGGAATATATCGTTCATTGATTTTTTCTTTTTTAACTTTCATGTTGGCAGAGAGCCAACTCTCATGCACGCACGCCGGTTCATCTCAAATCACCTTAGTTTGTTATCTACCTACGCCGTTGCTGTCATGTCATTTATATCAAGGGACCCGAATTGGAACTTGGAATTGCTTCCCTTCTACATTTAATCCACTATGTAAGGGATTGCAGTGTGACGTCATCAATCATACACTAAAACAACAAGTGTTAATTTTGTTTATAGTTTCCTTGTATCTCATATAACAACAGTTAGCTCCGAGTTACTAATTTTTTCCACGGTGGACGCTCTCGTATCACAATGAATAATAATAATGCTATAACAAATACCCTAGCGTTAACAACCGAGTAAATCATCTTGCTTCTAGACTCACTCACAGTTATCAACATAGCGGACCGGTTTATCACTTCAATTTCAATAATTACTATGTTCCTGTTTGACGGGTATAGGTGATGATGCTTACATGCAAACTGTATTGCATCGTTAACCAAATTTCTGCGAGATGCTTAACTCCTTCTTTAACTATCCCCAACTCCTCCCCGACATCAGAGAATAATTCTAATGGTGTTATTTTATCAAAGAATACCGGATAGATATTTAGGAGCAATTTAAGTAAAGCCTTCTAGAGTTAGTCCTTTATGTGTCGAGAATATTGTTACACTACGATAACACTGTTTAATCGTCATCTGACATTTAATGATGTTAATATATTATGTTGTCTTATGTGTCAATAGAGGTGACTTTTAAGAATATTTTTTTAGTTCCTTTCACAGTCAATTACCTGTGAAATTTGTTTCGCGAAGAAATGAATGAACCAAGGATATACTATAAGAAAATAAAAACAAGAGCAGCAATGCTGCTGTATCTCCATCTATATTATTTCCACCGATGTAAAATGCTATTGAAACATTTCGTGAGAAATAAAACAAGGTGATCCACCCCAAGTGTCTCGCCTGGTTGAGCGATCAGTGGTTTTCATCGGTATCCATGCAAATCACCATTACCAGAACACTTGAGTCTACAACTATATAGCAAACCATGTCAATATAGCTGCTGCGGTTAATAAGATATACTTCCAGTGAACTTTGATGATAATTACCAAATTTGATCTCAATGACCTTATGTACCAAGTTTCATGTTGATCTAACAATTAGGGGTTATTTCACTGAGTTTAGAGTGAGGTTATCTATAGAATAATCAACACTATGGGTTTATTGCAAGCGAAGCCAGAGTGCATCTAGCAATAACATTAAACACAGAGCGTTGATTATTCGTTAGATAACCTCACGATAAGACCAATCGAATTTGAGGGTTCTATTAAAGTATGTATGAATGTCTAGTAAAATGACCTCCCCAATTTTCATCACGAAATGTTGACTATATGTACCAAGTTTCATGTTGATCCAACAATATCTAGTAATTTGACCTCAAATGACTTCTAGTGACCTCAAATTTTCAGCATTTTCAACATATTAAAATGTACAGAAATGACATAGTCGTAATTGTTTGTTTTATAGGCTCGTTTTATTTCAACACTATTCTAGAAATGGCTGATAGAACTATAAACATAAAAATATAAAAGAACAAATGATGTAAACGGTATATAAAAAGAAGCTTAAAACAATAACAATGTCATAGTCTGTCTAAAGACTGAATGGCAGGAATGTGTTGTATATTACATGTTGGCAAGGTGATATAAATTTGTTAGTTGAAATATAGGTTACCTTTGGAGCACACATTATAAATAAGTATTATTTTTGGGGGAAAGAATTGGTTGAGAAGACTGGAAGTATTAAATGATATGTTGTGAAGGTAAAAACTCCCCCCCCCCCTCCGGTTTGTTCTCTCTGAATAGATATCATGTACAGCCGCCACTGATTGTGGACCAATCTACCAAATATGAAGTTTGACCAGAGCTGTACCTTATGTGAAAACATTACTTTTAAGACTGACCTCTCTTATTACTGGATTACTGGTACAATAAATAAACAATAGGGGTAGACTACTTCCTTGAGACTGCCCAAGATAGAAATGAAAGGTATATGTGAATACTGCACGTAATAACCAGAAAGCTGTAAACATCGCATTTCTTAATTGTGGTGTTCACAAACAGAATGAGGTCACTACTGACGTTGTCTGGTACAGTAGGCTATGTTATTGTACCGTATGTAGAAATGTTCATTGTTATACACTTGCTTAAGATTAACTGAATTGTTACATGGCATGTTCAACAGAAGTCAAGAATACAGGTTTTGTAGAACCTGTATTCATACCTACAGGAGGACATCTTGACACACACACAATCATGTTTGCATAGATTCTTTGAGCCTCTGGCAAGGAATAAAAAATAATTTATTTGAAGATAGATGTTTGATAAGACTGGAAGTATGATATGTAGTGAATAACTTAAGTAAAAAAACTTTGTACATGAATATGTTTCACTTTAGTCCAAAAATAACCTCTAGTGATCAGTTTCCTATTTGGACTTTCAACTATACATCTGTAGTAACAGGATAGTCAAACTGAATCTTCTTGACCTGATCTCCTTCCACTGTCAATTGACATTGAAGCAGAGTCATGTCAATAAGGTCAAGGTCAGTGACTTCGAGCAGATTGGAAGGTAGGTTGAAGGTGTTCCCGCACTCTGTGATGATGGAGAAATTGTCTAGTCTGAAATTTGAGAAGAAACAGAAGTAAATAAACTAGGGGTCATTTTGAGGTCAAATTACCAGACATTGTTGGATCAACATGAAACTTAGAACATTGTGCTGAAAATTTTGCAGTTCAATTTTGAGGTCACCAGAAGCAAATTACTAGACATTGTTGAATCAACATGAAACTTTGTATGAACATGTAACTTGGTACATATAGTCAACATTTGGTGGCAACTATTTAGAAGGTAATTTGGAGGTCATCAATTAAGAGTCATTTGAAAATATAGGGTCATGGCCCATGCTACAAAAGACCCTTAGTTGACCTTTGATCTTAAATTCATGAGCAACCTGAAAGTAACACTTCCACAGTAGTATCGTGACAAACCCTCAACATTGTACCATGTAATCAGTAGGTATGAGCTAAAAATGATATACATGAATCTTGGTTCACACAGTCTTCATTTAATGCTTGAATTTGAGGTCCCCAGATTGAGAACAAATCACAGAATATTGTTGAACATTGGAGTGATTGTTAATAACAACATGTATAAACGTGAATACGAATTTGCTGGTCCGCAGCTACCGAGATATTTACGATTGTTTTACAGAAAGTGAAAACTTCAAAGGTAATGGAATGCTGTTTTTTCTTCCAAAACTTTCAATATGCTGTAAACCTACAACTGAACCATAACTGTTTTTAACTTGAATAGTAGGGTGATGTTTTGTTCAAATTTCTATGTCAATTGAACTTACTCTTCGTTATCTATGCCAATGATGGTGTAGGTTGCTTCGGCTGAAACTTGTTGTCCTGTTATCTGTGAAGAAATTGGAAAATAGTTGTCATGAGCATTTTTGTTCATCTGTTTAAGGTTTGCTAGTTTTAAATGTTGAGTTAGCTTTATAATTTGTTGTATTATATATACAGAAACGGAAAGGCACAATTGAATTTTGATGCTGAAATTTGTAGGGTCATTTGACTTCGTTTGGAATGCAGTGTTCAGAGTTGTGCACATTAGAGAGAACAGAATATTAGTACTTAGCTATGGCTAGATGTGATATGTCCTAATCTGTGTGGTTTAAAGAAAAAAAAACATGGTAATGTGTCAAATTAATAGGCCACTTAATCAAAATTGCATCATAGCAGCTTAGAAAAATCAGTGGATGCACTATGGTTCCTTGTACTTGAGATGCCAAATGATGCAATCATTTTCAAGTATGTTTATATAGTGGCCTATACCTAAAACAGTTGGCATCTGGAACGAATACTTTTTTTGTCATTCCTGCAAGGGATGCTGTCTTGGTCTACCTCCCTTTTGAGAAATTTTTGTCTATCTTTGGCAACGTAACAGTGCCAGGATGCCATGCCGTTTTGAGGAATGTATCTCTCTTCTCTGAGAAATTCTTGTTTATGTAGGTGGGTGGCTTAAATGCAAAATGGTGCTATACTCAGAAGAGCTGTCCTATCTTATTCTTCATCTTATAGACTGCTGAATTCAGCCCCCCCCCTTCCCGTTCATACTAGTTAGTATTCCACTGTGTTCATGTATTACATTTTCTTTATCTTAATACAATATTTCCCCCCTTGGTTTTATTCTATTTATCAAAATCCTAAAAATAAATCGAAACTAGTGTGAACACTGTCAGATTCATTCATGCTAACGATAATAAAGTTCAGATATGTATACACAATATACCTCCAGTGCTGTCAACGTGGTAGACTTCAGTTGATGCTTGTCTTGGTAAACATCTACTTCTACATTGGAGATTTTCACTACTGATCCAGTGTCATTCTCAGTAATTTTTTCCGAGTGTTCCCCCCAGAGCTTACAACAGATACTTTTCTTTGTTCCTTCATCTAGCTGTGAGCAGAATATCACGCCTCTTCCATGTGGGACCCTCTTTCATATCATACACCTAACAATTGAACAGAAAAGTGTATTTTGTGAAAATTGTGAATAATAGACTAAAGCAATGTTTGTTATTATCATTGTTTAGTGTTTTACATCTGAACAAACTGCAAAATGCATCGAATTGGCAAATCATTTGTGAAAGCAGTTTGGGTACAAGTTTCAGTCAACAGCCCATTGAAACCACGCTCCAAATCTGAAACTACATCAACTGTTCAGTTATAGCCTAGTAATCAGTGTTGAAAATACATAGGCCGACAAGCGATTCGCCATTTGTTTTGTCAAGACTGCTCACTGTAAAATGTTACATACCTGTAAGTCAACAAACACTACTACATTCAGTTACATAGTGACAGTTAGTGCCAGTAAAAATTGGAAAAATAAGTTTCTTGCAAATTAGATGGGTATATGCATTGTCTTTTGTACCAAACACATAGTGTATGATGTATATCAATGGCCACAGCGTACAGATGACGTATATGTGGTGTCCTTTTTGAAAATTACGATGGGTACTGTAATTGCTCTACATTTTATTATTCTAGACAATGCATGTGTTCCGTATTCATTTAATAGAAACGCACTGCGCAGTCGTAAAACCAAAACCATACATGTTTATCAGGGTAGTATTTAGCAGAACTGGTACATTTACAAAATGTATGAATGAGAACTCTTTGTGCTGCTATGTCAGCGCCAAGCATTTGGGGCAAGCTCCTGTTTGCGTTACATGAACTGTGGCTGTACTTTACACTATTTTTTAAGTGTTTAAATGTTGGATTTTTTATATTCAATTTTTCGTCGTTGTGATAATTGGTGTATCCGAATTTTCAAAGTGTGCTACTATCGGGGTATAAAAAATTGATATTTTAACGAAAATTCCAATGTGTTTCTATCAGGGCATGAGCAATCTATTGGAATGAATATGGTATACTATTATATAGGGTTTATTTACTAATGATGGGCTGTATGACAATTGTCTAGCCTTAATTAATTGTCGACAAATTATTTTTGTTGGCCAAGTTTTGTGCTCTGATAAAATAGGCATGATAACAGTTCTGACATGTATGACTATGTCAGCTAATTAGCAATACCTCCAAGTTATTTGAATTTTATGGTTTAATATTCGTGACATGATGACCCTAAGTAATGTGGTTCATCTACTCATTATGGACTATTTACCCATCAGATAAGACCATGATTGTAACAGCTGAAGATTAGTCTGCTATCTAATACCACCTCTATACAAAGCTGATGTCCTAAATCCTCACAGACACATACACACAGTGTTTGTTAGTTTTGTGGTGTAGTGACTGTGGTGTAGCTTTGGGATTTCCAAATGGGAGTTTCATTAAAAAGAAACTTACATTCCACTTAACTATGACTGCCTTGTGAATGGCTTTCCTGTCCCACCACCTTAAGAGCATTTTGTTTTAATTAGATACTTTTAGCATATTAAATTACCTTTGCTACTTTTCCTTCAATGGAAAGCCTCCTCTTCTTTGGTGACGCTAAAGCATCAGGGATGGTGCAGAGTGTTGCATTGAAAAACTTTTCCAGTTTCTCTTTCAGTGGGAAGGCGGAATGACTTTGAGGTCTTGAAAACCTATTGTAAATAAGAAATTGATGGTTATTCATAGAAATTTGGAACATACATATTATCGATGGTGGTTAGGGTAGGGGATGTTATGGCTGGAGTGTTTTCAAGGCTAGTGGTATGTGTACAGTAGATGTGATCAATCTGTTAGTGTTATGAAGAACTTTCATTATTATGGGAAATATATGGACAAATTGCTATTCAAAAGTACTCTCACTAGTCTTGTAGCATCTAGTACGTGACATTTGAGAAACTAATGTTTCAAAATTCATGTTGAAAGTTGTTATCTGAAAAACATTTTCAAATATTTGTGATAGTTAGCAGCACAAAATTTGCTTGCAGCCAGCCACATGTCTTTTTACATAAATATATCCCCCATGTGTTTCTGTTTCCACAAGTCTCCCCCCCCCCCTCCCCATTCAATTCCATCCATACAAACATGCCCTTTTGACTGGCTGACAACCAAACTGCCTCTCTCTCTCCTAAGACACCTTAGAGGAAGCACCTAAACCACAGAGTAACAACATGTGACCCTCTTAACCCCTCTCATTGGCCTACACACACCGTAGCCACCAAGAGTAACACTGAGAACCAATCAGGGCTAATTACACAAGGCTAAATCTGCATACAAATGCTTATCCTATAAATGAAACAACTGAGACAAAGCATCCCTTCCAAGATAAAGAAAGGAGTAGGGAAGATGTTTACTGCAACCAGCAACTTTGGCAGAACAAAGAAAGTACTGTTGCCACTGGCTCACTACTAATTATACAGGGGAATGTGAGCACAGGATGTGGAAGAGTATCTGGCATAGCCATTACATAACCACTTGGATGGGGGAGAAGAAGTAGAAGAAATAGAGCTATTTACATCAGTATCAATATTTTACAATTAGACACGTATGCATTTGCTCTGCAAACAGTATATCTCTGCGATCAAGGGCGTCAGAGGCCATAGTGCTGGGAAAGTTTGTTGCAGAATATTTGTAATGTCCAAAATGGGCACATAGGCAAGTCAGTTCGTCATACTTTAAAAAATTTCTTTTGGAAAAAATAATTTAAAAAATAGTATTTATCAACAGACTTCAGCATCACTTTGTAATGCTGTGGAAATTGTCTATTAGTATGTACATCTACATGGGATTCTATATATTTTGAAGGAAAAAGTTAAAAATTAACCCGCAGGTAGTCTCCAAAAATGTGTCGGGCGGCCATTTAAAAAAAAAAAAAAGGGCCTCCCTAAGTTTTTTTTTTTTTTTTTACTTGGTCTAAACAGAGACATTAAATTTGATAAAATCAAGAATTTTAATTCCCTTTTATAACTTATAACAAGCGAACCTAACTACTAGGCCCTAAATGAAGCTTCATAGGGGAGCAATAGAAATTGACCACAGATTCCGAAGGTCACCATGATTTTAACTACGGAGAAGTTGCATAATACCCTGCAACTCGGAAAACACCCCCTGTATACGTTTGATACAAACTGAAATAAACATCTTTCAAATATTGGCATTGTTTTCTTCTTTCCCAGAGACTTTTTCATAGACATGTTGAAAATTATTCTAAATCTGAGGGGAGCAGGGAGAGTGGCTAGGATGGCTCCAGTTGCACCATGCTTATTTCTGCCTATCCTTTTATACGGAAAAATATTGAAAAATATTTCAAGTCTAAGGAGAGCGGCAGAATGCTTAGATGGCTTTAATTCCATCATTTTCATTGTGGCTTATGTTTTAATACAAAAAAATGTTGAAGCATATTATAATTTCGGAGTGGAGTAGGTAGAGTGCTGAAATATTACGAAAATGAGGGTGTTCAAACTGTGCATTGTTCCTAACTTCGCATTAATCTTACTGAAATAATATATGACGTACGACTAGCCTAGTACTAGATGGAATCTGCAAAGTTCAAAACAGAATATGAGGGGTTTTTCAACCATTCAAGTGAAGAAATACCCGTATGAAACAAAATTCACCCTTCATTAGATGAGCTTAGCAGATATCAATTGTGAAAGTTTCGGAAATTTCCGTAAATATTTACGCAAAATTTTGTACTTTCTGTACAGGAAAATATTGGCTAGCCTAGCCTATGCTGGCAACGTCGAAGTATAGTTCGAACGGCCAACTAAAATGGCGGCCAAAAGTTGATAGGCATTAAATATTTGAAATAGACTGGTCTAATTCTTACCTTCAATTCATAATATATTCATTTAATTCACCGAAAATTGTGGTTGATTGGTAAAAGTGTTGAGTTTTGCGAGGTTCCATTCAAGTTAACACAATGTTCAAGTTCCTGACGGAAATATTTTTCAAAGGTCATTTTTTGTGGAAAGATCGTAAAATTTTGTGACCTTACATTAAATTTATTGCTGATTTTTATTACATAGTTGAAAACTGGCAGGTTTTCATTTTTCCCTTGCTGAAATATTACGAAAATGAGGGTGTCCGATCTAAGCAGAGTTCCTAACTTCGCAATACTGTATAGGCCTACCTGCTATAGGCCTAGCCTAGTAATAGTATACACTAATACAAATCAGCTGTAACTAAGCCCTACGCTAGGTCCACTGTACTAACGGAGTAACGTTAGATCGAACACAGTGGCGCACCAAAATTCATAATATTATCATTTAAATATTATCATTAAATACTTACTAAATAAATAGACTTACCGCTTTCTTCTACTGGCGAGTTGGATTTGGTAAATATGGAACGCAAATACCAATATACCGCTGCACTGGATCTATCTAATTGTAGAGAGTTGGATTTGGTGGTACTACAGGTTGCAGGCGTGCACAGCAGTTCTATTTTTACCCCAAACATCCAGCATATCAACAAGCGCTCGCCCAATCACAATTGGAATCACAAATTCAACCAATGATATTGACTTATTACTGCATGATCACCGTGTGTTTTTATCTAATTATCATAAAGACAAGGATTTGAATTTAAAGGTACAGGTCACGATAACAAATAATAACACTAGGATCACCGATGTAATTGAGCAAATGGTTTACGTTTACATCGCAATACCTTTAAGTACCATGCGCTGTATTAAAAATCACCTAAAAAATGACGGAAATCGTACCAAAAGTATGTTTTCTGATCATTTTAAAATGTTATCAATAAATAACATTTAAGTGTCATCTTGTGATGTACACTACGATGAAATTTCACATCAAACAGACATTTGGGTAAAAACTAGTAGGCATTTAAACAGCCCTCAAACTGAAAACGATTGGTGTGAGATAATCTCCATATATGTAATATATGGAGATAACAAAGGCATCATTTTATGCCTCATCGTTCCACCTTTGGTAACCTTTTCATATCTCCCTCTCATTGGGCTATGTCATATTGCCTGTAAAAGGGTACCCTTTGATAAGGTTTTATATGTAAATTATTACCTCACCCTAAAGCTTCTCGTTATCTTGAAAATATTTTGATGGATTTTCAGGAACGATGAGATGCTAAAACGAGCCAATACAAACTTTGAAATGTGATACTTTGGTTAGTTGGAGTGTAGTAGCACTTTAACTGGCTTAATAAGTCCAAATAATCTCCTTTCAATGCAGCCAGATTGTGTTACACAGGCTTTCAAGTGACTCCTATTTTCTCCTCCTTTTTTAACCTTTCCCTTGTACATAATCTTAAAATTCTTGTTCATCAGATTTTTTTACATGACGTCACTCAAAACTGAATTTATGAGTGAATACAATGAATATAATTGCATTATTTTACTTTACATAATGAAGTTCATAAAATAAAATTAACAAAGTTAGTTAGTTCTTACATTTCCCTACAGGCCTGGTGAAACATTATGTTCTGTGTTGATTCCCGGCTGAAGGCAAGGTTTATGTGCGGTGATGATAGCATGTGTGTCTGTGTGTGACACCTTGGCTTGTGAACCTGATATCTCAAGAAGTCAGAGTTACTTGAACTTCACACTTGTTATTTAGATATCCCCTTAAATATATGTATTGTTTTTCGTGGAGGTTGAAAGTCATATCAGGTATATACTTAACAGTCTAGGCGATAGTTGATGGAAACTCAACCTTTTATGTAGAGGCACATCAATCAATGCTGCAATGCCCTTGTATTTCTGATCAGCTGAGTTGGGAATCTTGTATCCACAATTGCTCCTTATAGTGGCAAATAATCACTACGTCAATTAACTTTCTGGTTGAATTGCAGATAAGGACGAGAGCCCAAGATGTGAAACAACACCAGGACAGACGACTCATGACATCGCGTTACCTACTTTCTCACATATGTTTAGGAACAGTCTAAGAATGAAAGAAACACCTTTGCCCAGCGAAAAAAGAAGGGCAGCGAAAGCAATTGCAGACCAAATGATCGCAAAACACCTCTCTGGAAGAAGGGTATTCAGAGATTTTGCTTTACGTGTAGTAGCGTTGTCACCAGATTCATTTTCTACAGAACTGGGTAATGGAGTTGATTCATTTGCTTGTCTCATCGAAACTGCATATTACAACCACCCTAGCATGAGACTGCACTCAAACAGTAATATCCGCAGTGATCTGTATGCAGCAGGTACTAGTGGACGTAAGAGAAAGGGTGTAGACTTAAAAGAATCATATGGCTGCACAAATTGGCAACCAAGCAATCTCCCTCGTGGTAAAACCAAGGAACATCAAGAAGAAAAGCGTAAAATTTTGAAAACTGAATTTTCCAAACTAAGCCAAAATGCTAACAAGGTTGGCAACCTGATGAAAGCAACATATGTAACTCAGCGGTTTGATATCAACAAAAAACCAACAAAACCATTGTGTGAGCTGAGAGAAGAATGGCCTTATCTGTTTCTGACACCCTTCTATGACAACGAGCTGACAAGCACCTCTTATAAAACATTTCAGACCAACTTGACAAAGAAAGTGTGCCCCCTCAGTCTACAAATTTCTTTGTGATACAAAACAGGGCAAGTTCTCAAAAAAGTGGCAACAGAAGATTAAAGAGGCAAAAGAGTCTGAAGAAAACGAGCAGTGTGTCACCCTGGCAGCAGTGTTTATG
>JAIPMN010011965.1:4498-16223 GCA_020650975.1 Apostichopus californicus
TAACTGGATTATGAAACAGACACAGGCTGTTATGCGTATTATAGTATAATAATGACTCAGATCGTGTCTCGAAAAGTTGGGGGTTCGTGGACAACTCTGACATCCACAAGGGGTTCGTGGGGGATAAAGTTAGGGAAACCCTGGTATAGAGGTTTCGTAATATAGATAAACATGTTGGGTATAACTGCGTCGCTTGTAATATCTTCGCTATGTCCTAATTATAGCCTACAATCAAGATACTTGTAGCAATGCCCTATTCTTATCCTCGCTCGAGATGATATTTATCGTATTTACTGTTCGATCGATCGATCGACCGATTTTTGTTTTATTCTTCAAGGACCTTCAAATTATGATAAAACTGCCAAGCAAACCGGCTCAATATTCAATACATAAGACTGTTGTTTATTTGATTGTGTACATGTCTAGTATCATAGGCTTTTCCGCATGCGTGGCAATGTGTTGGCTTTATCATACACATATGTTTAAGATATATCGATGTATTATAAAAACGAATCCCGAATAAGGAAACTGGTAACAACATGTTGAATATTTGAATTAGGAAGGATAACAGGTAACCCAAATAGTTGAACTGCAAGTATATATACCTCTTCGCGTCAGGTTATCATTAATATCATATTACTTGGAAATTATTTAACTTTGTATGTGTGATTTGTCTTGGGATGTTATACTTGTAGGTTTTGATAGTTAAGGTTCGTTCCATGAAATCTTTTGACTTACAGGGTTATTTTTTCCCATATTTATATATATATATATTGATATTCTGCCTTCTTATCTTCTTACATTTTCAGGAGTGGCTTCTGCGAGCGTTTGCGAAGGAAACTACTTGAATATATCTTGTCCATCTGGTCTCAATCTTTACTTCGAAAAAGCATATTTTGGTCCTGATCACGATCTCTGTGGGCAAAATGGCGTCCCTTCGCCTACCAAATATCATTGTAAGGAGGACCCGGATGACGTCACTCACTGGATGCAGATGGAGTGTGGAGGTCAAGGGTCATGCGAACTGGAAGTCGTCGCTAACCTCCCAGAGTTTAATAATTGCCCAGAGAGGAAGAAGTTACTGGAAGTGAAATACCGATGTTTAATTGGTAAGCTTTTGTTGAAAATCACTTTGAAACGCCGTTTTTAAATTTGAGGTCATCATTCAAATAAATATTACGTTCGATTGAAAAATGAGAAAGGAAATATAAATTCTAATTATAAAGTCTAGCTTGGGAAGCGAAGCATATCGGTGCAAATTTCACAGCTGGATAGCTCGTTCCGTTTTGCTTAAGTAATCAAATTGATTCAAAATCATATAATCTATTGTGAAAAGTCCAGTTGCGCGATACTCTGCGCCGGTTTGAGGTCAAAAAGCCTACATGGAAAATAGGCTACCAACAACTGCCTTAGATTTACTCTGAAATTGAAATGATTTTATAACTTTGGAACATAATTCCAATATGTAAAGGGATATTATTTTATTTTATGTATATGATGAAATAACTACATCAAATAAAATGATAATTTTCAATTGTAGAGTATATGATGATACATTAGTGAGAAAAAAAACAGTTAAAAAGTAGAGCAGTTTGATGGTGCCTATTTTGTGTTATGATTTGTTTTAAGAAAGTCAAATTTATTACACAAATTTACAAAATATTAATCAACGGAGCAAGGTATGAAAAGGTGGAAGTTTTATCAATTTCTTCACATTTTAAATTATAACTCGAACTAACATGTATTCAATGCGACACCCGATGACGACTTTTCATTTGACTTGTATACAATTCAATTGTCTGTTTGATATATACATAACATACATATTTCTCTTGCAACTGAGCAAACATATAACCTTTTTTTTTATTTACTGTATTTACAAACAACCTTTTTTTTTTATATTTCTTCCTCTTTGTAGCCGAGCAAGCACACACTCAATTCTTCTGTGAACGAACCCGTGCTACTTTAAGTAAATGTTCGTTCCCGTCGAGAATGCTCATTGAATATGTAAATTATGGAAGAATAAACAAAACCATTTGCAATTTTGGTCAAGTAAGCGAGGATCCATACAGATGTCGAGCTATGGATTCACTCAGCATTGTGGCCGAAAAGTAAGTACACGCATGCGCAGCGTAACTATATGTACACGTGATTGATTGATGAAACAGAAATAGAACAGCTGTCCAGGTTTGGAATTCCGTACTTGCTAGGTTATTTACACTCTAGAGGTTATGTCTGAAAACATAGTTTGGAGGGGTTCGGAAACTGTCCATGTTATGTAAACTTAAATATCATTACATTTATTGAGCCCACTCGTCAACAAAAGTAATATTTGAATAAACCTTAATACTAAGCATTTACTGGAGGACCCCCCACCCCCCCCCCCCCAACACATCTATTAATATTGAAAAATGCACTCCCATCTGACAAAACTTGAAAGTTAGCGGAGGTGAACGTGGGATTTGAGGCTAATGGGGGCAAGGGCGTAGGGGACGGCGTATGGGAGGGCGTAGGGGCGTAGGGAGGGCGTAGTCGAGGGCGTAGGGGCGGGCAAGGGATGTTTACTTGAGTCACTTCATAGCTGACCATAGCCTACTTTGGTAATTGAGTAATTAATCATTCTTTTGTTTCAGATGTAATAATCTTACCTCATGTCAGTTCAATCCAGAGAATGATTTATTTGGGGATCCGTGTAACGGTATATTCAAGTATGTAGAAACCAGGTACCGATGTGTTGACGGTGAGTTAAGATGGAAACGTTTTTCCGGCCAATAAACCTTTCTCTCTATAGAAAAGCATTTATCTTTATCTTTATGGTACATAAGCGTTCCTAAATTTATAGCCTAATAGTTGGCTGACTATAGAATTACAAGTTATACTATCTAAATAAAAAGTTTAAGAAATTAATATTGTATATATTATGAATACAAATGAACCGAGCATTTGTAGCTTGAACCCCAAAAATGTTAAAGGCAAAAAAATGGCCTAAGAAATTAGTAAGCTCTCAATTTTACACAAGAGTTCGCTCTGAAAATTGCCTGTCTATCGGTAGAGAGTTAATGGCAGGGAGTGAGGGATGGGGTCCCATAAATGGCCAAGCCCTATACATTTTCGATGACACTATTTGTTGATAAATGAGTGTGCATTTGAGCCTTGGAAGCGTCTGAGAGGTGAACGTACTTTATAGCTACCATTCTCATTTGTGTTACATTTTTAAGTCTTCAGGCCCCGTAGCTACACCGGGCACAGTGCCCCCCCCCCCCTCACTCCCCCATCATGTGTACATAAAACCCTTACAAGTTACAGGACACGAGTATTATACCAATCATTAAATTGCTGTAATCGTAATTGTCATTGTTACATCATTGCAAATGGACTATAACCTACAAATAACGTGTATGTTTACCGCAACGCAATTACCTCACTAAATTACATGCCGACCTGCTGGAAATTTGTTTTGTTTATGGAGGAATATTTGCCTAATTACCAGGAAAGTCAACACAATATTGAAGGAGATGTGGGCTATGGGCGGGGATGGGGAGGGGGTAGGTGGGGGGGGGGAGTGGTAGGGCCAAAACGAGAGCAACTGAAATCCTATAGGCCTCTCTCTACACTAACAAGTTAATTTCACGCTTTCTACCATAATATTAATTACAATTTTCATTACTTTCCTTTATTTTGAACAGATGCAACCGACTTCACATATCCACCAGTACCCGGGTCGGTACCTCCTACCACGGTCCCTCCTGTGACGCATTGCATGTCGATTTCTAAACTTGGACTGGACTGGCCCGACACCGAATTTGGTGAAACAGCAATTGTCAACTGCTTCGGGAAAGAGGATGGTAAGTGCTTTGGCAACACTTGTAAACTCAGCAAAAGATCGCGCCATTTTGTATTTCTTATTCCGTTGTCTCCCCTGTCAACTACGCCGCTCACTTGAGTCTTTTTATCGATACTTCTTCCTCGTGGTTATAAGGATAATGATGATGTGACACCAAAATAAGTTGCGAAATCACCAGAGCAGATGACGTCACGGCACGTATCTTTCATAACAATCCATGAACCAGAAGTAAGTGGCATATCCCATTGGCGTGGATACGTTGCACAGTTGTACGCAGTCATGTGCAAGGTGCGAACGTACATGTTTACACACAAATACTTGTTTTATTATCATGTGATTACATTATAAAGGATGCCACCATCTTTTGATGATTCATAGTTGCAGATGTCTTGAATCAGTCAGTTAGAGTAGCTGAATTTATATTTACATAAATTATAGACTGCGCATGCGTACTGAATAAAGGAATCCACTGATAAACAGCGCTCGAGCTTCTCGCTCAAAACAGTCGCGTGTCACACATTATATAGATGAACTGTTTAAATATAGTACAGCACCGCTGCGTGTAGGCCTATATGTTTAATTTCTCACTTTCCAATAAATTTTTCATTAAGTTAGAGGTATAGATTTTCTTTCTGATAATGAAAGAAAGCCAGGTGAATACTGTTTGTACAAGTCATGGGTAAATAAGGAGCTGGTTCTTCTTTTGTTCCTGGTCTCATTTTCACTGGAACCGTTTCCGTAGCAACAATGCAACGGTATTGTCCAACTTGTAGCTAGTAACACAATATCCTGATTCAAAACCAAAGTAAAACTACATTAATGGCTCAAATGAATGCCGTATACAAATTTCTACGAAAACCAAATTTAGTTTTCGGTCATAACTTTAAAGTTCGGATAATTTAACCTTATTCAAAGATGACTACCGTTTTCCTTGACGGAAAAAGCAAACAGGTATTCACGATATCTTGTATTTTGCTTCAGGTTGTAACTTTAGACATATATATTTCCACACCCAGAAATATTGACAAATGATTGGAAAGCTGTCAATCTCAAACTAATGATATGTGTGATTATTATCATTTGACTTCTCCTAAATTGTCGAGTTATGAACGTTTATATTTCTTCATCCAAAGCAGAAACTTTATAATATCAAAAAAAGCAGCACAACGCCAATTCAAGGTAACACATTGGCTAGCGTTGCCAGGTACATTATATTCCCTTAATACGGAAGCATCATAAGCTGTGATGAATTTCAACACATACACACAGACAACAAAAAACAGTTTTAATGGCGTTACTTCCCTTATGACTTGTTTACATTTGTTATATTTTTGTTTTTCAGTAAATGCAACTTGGTTATGCTCAAGAGAGGAATCGGGTTGGCATTCTGCTGGTCCTAATGTTACGCTGTGTCCTTCCAAATGGGTCTATGCTATCGAAAATCTGGTAAGATATGAAGAAATGAAATATTCAGTTATGTGAAAGGAAGTGAAGTAAGTACGCATGCTTGCGGTTTTAATTGTTAAACGTTCGGATCAAGGGAAAGTACCATTATTTTACCTCTCTTTATTGTGAAGAGCAGTTCCAAACATGCAAATAATTATTAAAAACTATAGTCAAGAAACGATTCTTGTAGGTACTTCCTTGTTCTGTTTACTATAAGCAGTGTCGGACTGCAAAGGAGTAAGAAAGTACTATAAAATGGTGGCATCAGTTTGGAAACCGTGACGTCATCTCATTGTCTATATGTCCTAAGGAGGATGTGTGTAACACCTCCGTAATCAAGTTATCACAGTTCTGAATAAAAGGGGGCAGGCGCGTAGCCAGGAATTTGACAAGGGAGGGGCGAAACTGTAGATTCGGCTCTGGCAACTATCTAAGCGGAGCGCCACCATGGTTGGCGCGAAGCGTACAATAAAATTTTGGCTGAAAATGCCTCCCAGATCGCTGGAAATGGCACTTCCCAGGCCTTGTAAGTTGCATCTTAGCATTTTCTCTTTTGAAAATACTAGCGATATCATAAAAGCGTTAAAAAAATATATATGCTCAAGGGGGGGGGGGGGCGGCTGCCCCCTTCGCCCCCTTGGCTACGCGCCTGAAAGGGGGAATGGATGGGGGTGTGGATATAGAGTTATGGCATCATGACGTCACGTATATAATAATTATAATAATAATAAAAATAACAAAAATAATAATAATATAAAAATAATAATAACAACAACAATAATAATAATAATATCATAATAACAACAACAATAATAATAATAATACGTCACAATTTCTTCTTTTTCTCTCTTGTTACTTTAATACAGATACAAAATGTTAGTTTTCCTGCTGCTAAGATAGCGATGTTGGTACAAATGAATCTCGGTTCCGACAACGATGTTTCTGAAGAAGAAATTAGGAGGAGTGTGGAGTTAATCGATAGTTTACTCAACCTACAAAGAGATCAATTGAACACAACTCACGGAGAAAATCGTCAAACTACTCTTGTTGATTTTAACAAGGTCATACATATTCATAAGTTATACTAATTCAGTTACACTTTATTATGCATATTCATAAGTAATCTAATTAGTAATTCAGTTACACCTTAATATCGAATGTATATGTTTGATTGTAAGGATTAAAGTATCCTATAGAAAGTGCATTTCCGTGAACACCAATGAACCCACAATACGGATATACTATCCTTCATTTCCAACACGGATATTTCCTAGTGAGGGTGTGGATAATTGGATGTCAGTTATATATTAATTAAAGGACAATTTACAGGCGTCTCTCTTTTCTTACCAAATTTCTTTCCCCTGTACTATACGCTCAAATGTGAAGGAGGGTGTGAGTGGGGGTGGGGGGGGGGGGGTTGGGGGATGAAGTAATAGTTTGTGTTGAAGGCAATAAATCGAAATTATACGAACCAAAAATTCTGCATCTATGTAGTACGAAATACCTTTTTTTCTGTGTGGCAATTATATCACTATGCTACCATATGTAGAGTATTTGAAATATTTGATATTCCAGATATCCAAATAGGCTTCATGTATACATATAATTTTGTTTAATATTGATTATTCGGTAAATATATATATATATATATATATCATAGGGACTACTTCCACAACTCTGGGGAGAACATCAATATAAATATAATAAATGCATGATATTGTTTATGTCTCACCAACAGGCCATACTGGAGATAGGCAGTGCTCTATTAGACCCAGACGTACGTAGTCCTTGGTTTGGAGATTCGACAGAAGTAGGTTTTTAAATTTTCTTTTCTTGAACAACTGTAAAAACATGAAAGCAAAAAGTCTTTGTTAGTGTTAACCGTTTAGCCTATATATGCTTTAATACAAGTATGCTTTAATACAAGTATCTATTTAAATTGTGAACGTTACAATACAATTATCTATTTAAATCTATTTAAATTGTGAACGTTAATATTATCTCCCGTCAACCAAATGTTTAAGCCTTAATACGAAATAAATTTTGTTTCTCTGTGTTCTAGCACTATGCAAAGGTTGAGTATTTGAAATATTTGATATTTCAAGATATCCAAATATTCCCAAATATACTCGTATGTCGAATAATGGTCTGCACTCAGATCTCATTGTTTACAAGCTTTTGTAAATACCATCCCCCCCCCCAAAAAAAAACAAACAATAATATTCCATCTAAACGGCAGCGGTGTGTGCGTTTGACAAACGTTTGTCACTTTTTACCAGACTCATGTCCTAGCTTTATTCTTTAAACCACTTTTCGAGAAAGAGGCAAGCTATACTAATCCTACAAACCTAGCCTATTCCTTGTATAGTATAGTGTATAGGTTTGACGTTGCCTTGCGATCTAAGTATTAGCCTAAGCTTCGATTGTAGCATTGGATCCGTTCAACACAATGATAGGAGTGATGCACAAATAATTGAGATTATAACCATGAAAGATTGGTTGGCATCACTCTTTCCCTACCCTATACCACCTTCCATCCTCATTCTGTCGTTTTATTATCTTCAAAAATGATTAATAGTTAATACTGTAAGTTACTGTTATTAATGTACTACTTCATTATTCCTTTACATTTACTTTTAGGAATCATCCGGTCCAGCAAACAACGCTTTTGACAAATTTACCAACTTGTTGGAATCTTGCTCATTTCTCTTGGCAGACCAACTGACAGAAAACAGCTCCTTTACAAATATCACGACCAAAAATATTAGTGAGTCGATCCTTCTATACACACCTCGTTTCAGTGGTAATGAAGGACCATTTATTCATGTATGTAAATCGACTTAGACAAGTTGACATCAACAAATTGATATATCAAATATACGTCACTTTGCTGCGTAAATTAAGTCGAAATCTATCTCTTTTTAATCGTGTTTTACAACTTTCGAGGGATTTTTTTTTTTTTTTTTTAGATATACAAATGTGATTATAAACATTAATAAATACAGAGCTGCCAATCATTATCCGACATGTTAATGAGCTCATACGAGAATATGTCTTTTAATAAACTGCTTAAAAGGTTACAAAAATAGATGGTTGTGTGATGACCATGACGTGATTGGTGACCATGTGACTACAGGGAACAGCACGTGACTTCTAAGCAGGTTAACTCGGAATAATTGGCCTGTTCCCTTAGAATAATATTATATTTGGCATCGGAAAAAGAAATTCCCATGCATTCATTACTTTCGTATTCATCACATTTTAAGAGTTCTACTGCAAGAGAAAGGATCTGGCATTTTGTGTGGTATCGTTTTGGTCAGCGTGTTGAACGGTTCTGTTAGATGGTAGTCATTTTGTAATGATATAAATAGTAAAAATGTAAGTTATAATTTACTTTTATCTTATTGCTTTCAGATTTGGAAGTAGCCAAAATCAATGTAGAAGAATACAAGAAAAGAAAACAAGTTCATTTCCCTTATGTTAGAAAGAAAGAACCACAAGAAGAAGATACTAAATACAGAGTGGCAATACCGACAGACATTCCACAGCAAACAAACTCATCAGAAAAATTAGGTAAAGTATATAGGGCGACGATGATGACAATGCGATGACGATTGCGATGACTATGACGTTGACGACGACAATGATGACGACGATGACGATAATGATGATGACGATGATGACGATGTAATGACGATGACGATAACTATGGCATTGACGACGACAATGATGATGACGATGACGATAATGACGAGGACGAGGACGATAACGATGACGAAAATGATGACGATGACGACAATGATTATGACGATGCAATGACGATGACGATAACTATGGTGTTGACAACGACGACAATGATGATGACGATGACGATGACGATAATGACGATGAAGATGAAGATGACGACGATGATGACGATGACGATAATGATGATGACGATGTAATGACGATTACGATGATGATGACGTTGACGTTGACGACGATGACGACACTGATGATGACGAAAACGATAATGACGATGACGTTGGCGATAATGATGACGATGACGATCATGATGATGGCGATGACGATGACGATGACGATGACGACGATGGCCGGACTATGACTTTGAAGCGGACGATGACGACGATGATGATTATTTTTCGTATGTTATCATTCGATGGATTGCCAATATACGTATTGTCAAAGACATGTTGAATTGTGGTAATTAGAACATGGAGAGGGAGTTTTTGCTCAAGCAATCGGATTAGATTCCTGTTGATACTTTTGCCAAACCAAATTATTACCTTGACGCTTTACCTATACCTTCCTGCTCTCAAAATTACTTCGAATGTGTTGATTTAATTATTAGCGCAGGTAATCCTATTACAAAGCCAAAAGTTAATTTACCTTTTTGATTTAAAATAGTCTCTTTACAACGTTTTCTTTGAAATGATTAATCAAATTTCAAAACACATGCAGAGCGGGGAAATGTTTTCATTTTCTTTTTGATTTACTTTAAAGTGTTGTTTTTCAAGGAAATCTATGACTCACAAGGTCTTTTAGAAGGACGAAAGAAGATTTTATATATAAATTTATATAAAAAAAGAATGTTCCTATACAACTTCAGATAAAACCATAGCATCAAAAAACGATTGCCCTTGAAAATCTGTGTACGATCTGTACTGTTATTTGCATCCACAATGCATTTGTTGTTTTGTTTCCTATTGAGTTTTCGAGTTGTTCATGAGATGCTGTCTGAGCTCGTGACTAGGTATTAGTAACGTACATAGGACTGCAAGGGAGTGTGTGGGGGTGGGGTGGGTTCTGGGTCGGGACGTAACTTTCCCCCGGCTGACTTGGGTAAGGGCATGGACCGTTATAGAAGAACCGATGCGGATTGATGGGTTGGTCATGAGGTCGTGGTAGCGGACTCCCAAGTAGGGGGTCTCGATACAATAAAATAAAAGGTTTAAACATCAGCTGGTGCAATCCGGCCCGACTAACGATGGAGGGGTGAGGGGTGGGGGATGGGGGGGGGGGGTGGGGGGGTATTATGCGCACACCATTGCTAGGCAGTCCTTATGAGCATCGGAAGTTTGAAGGTTCATGTTTAAAAGAGTAAAAACAACATCGTTAAATTGTCTCCTAAGGTTTCTTAATGTTCTATAAGATATTCCATAATAATTCGTGTATACTTGAGAGAGTCAGTATCATCTGTACTAGTTCAAAATATGACAGGCAAGACTTATCAACTCTAATTATGAAATTAAAGTACTGTTGAAATCCCTTCGCGACCTTCTATACTGAATTGTATTGAATTAACTTTTGGCGTGATCGCTGGCTACACGGTATGCAAGGTACTGTGACCCTACCCCCCCCCCCTCCCCTCCCCCACCCAAACGGCAAAGATATGGCTATATAGGGATCGATACCAACCTTAGTTGACATAAAACAAGTAATCTGAGACCATGTCATGGTTCGAATTCCGTTCTAGCCGACATTTGTTTGCTCTTTTAAGAAAGGCAGTTTATGTTTCTTCACTCACTTTTCTTCTTCTATATAATTTCTGTTCACAGTGACAATGTCAGTTCTTGTCTACAAGACGTTAGACATGCTGCTGTCACCGCAATTGAACCAAAATAAAAGGTAAGAGAAATCGAGATAACTGGGATGGTTGTCTGTAAGGAGGGAGAGAAGCTAGTTGGTGTGTGGTGGGTGGTGGGTGGTGGGAGGTGGGTGGGTAGATGCAGGTAGCAGCTTGACAGGACACTTCGAAATGTTTAAAAGAAATTTATTTGAAAGTGCCTTTTCCCCCTAAAGTTTACAAGAGCAATTTTAGTATGCTTCGAAAGAGTACTTGTCTAGGGGGCACTGGTTTACCTCTACGGCCACACTTTACAAGCTATAGCATTTATGGGGATGGACTGGGTTCAGGAAGTGGAAAGAGAAAAGAAGTAAAAATAACTATCTTGTTTTGTAGCCTAATTATATAAAAGTTAGACATGTATTTAGCTTAAGTGCAGATGCATGAGATATATATATTGAGTGGGGGGCGGGGGTGGAAGTAAGCGTACCACAAACCCCGTGTTAGCCAGGATATTAAATTATATATAGACATAACACTACATTTGCATATGAACTTAAGAATTTGGGGTCGATACTATAGTAGACGATATGAATATTCATAAAATTATTGCTTACGTAACAATTTAACTCTACTAGCCTGGATACATCGATCGGCAATACTACTACAGTGATGGCAAACAGTACTTCTATCATTGCATCTGTGGTGATAGGAATATCCATACAGGTGAATGGGGAAGACGTGACCGACCTCGGAGGTGAACAGGTTGAATTTAGCTTTAATCATCTAGATGTAAGTATATATAATACAGATTTAAACCTATAAGAATAAATGTTACAGCTTTATAAAACAATATACATATATATAAT
>JAIPMN010011966.1:0-20197 GCA_020650975.1 Apostichopus californicus
ATATATGCCATATCTTCTCAGCACTTTCCACCGGTTAACTTCGTCATTTCTTGTCAACCACCATGTACTTTACTGTTGTGACAAATCGCACTGTTTAGCTTCCGTATAATATTATTTAAAGAGAAAGAATACCGACATGCCACATCTTGGCCTATAAAATTACACAGTGTGTCTTAATCCGCTCATCAATTTGGGGTCTTCAACTCAAAGCAGGATTGTCCATACCAATCCCCACCAGGGGCGTCGATCATGGGGGGGGGGGACAAGGGACACTCCCCACATTCCGCCGGGTGCGGGGCACAATATCAAATGCCCTCCATGTTTAGTGACTTACTCGTGTAGGCGCTAGGCCTATCAGGCTTATAATAAAAAGGAGCTCAAACAGTGTGCTAGCAGCTGTGAGATTAGCAGCTATTAATATTTTATTTTCATCTGTTCAGCCCCGATGAAAAATAGAACTTTTCAACTGGGTTGAAATAAGAATTACGGATTTCATCATTTATAGCGTAAATTAAATGAGGAACCGCGCCCGCTGAGGCTATATATACGCTAAGCCAGCAGAAAATGAAAGCACGCAACATTCGCTAATCTTCTTTCAAGTATATATTGCTTTTCATATTTTAAAGTATGTTATATCGTATATTATTATATATAGTATATTATCACGTGCAAGTAATATAACACGTACATGTAAATAACATCGTGCAAATCATTGGTTAGCAATGCCATTCATGATAGTTTTAAAGGGTTTTCTTGAAATACTAATATATTTCATATGAGTTTTGAGACATATACATATATGGTGCTAAGCCCGGTTGCTATAAGCTGCTAGTCATGTAATAAACATGTTACTCATTACACCTCAAGTTCTTGTTAGTAGTTATGTACAAAATGTTTTATTTGTGATTAAGTTAACTGATGCCAAGTACAGGGTCGTAGTCTGCGAAGAGGGGCAGCTGTCCTCGTGAGATTTCCACTTCCTAGATAAGGTATAGGCCTACGATAATGTGAATGCCCCTCGGCAGTAAGAGCAATTTCAGGTATAGTTGTTGCGAAATAATCATATCACTAATTCTTCTGATTTCATTAGTCAGTAGTGTGCAACCTCAATATTATAGGCACGTACTGTAGGAATGACGTTTAAACAGAACACAAGGTTTTTGTTTACCGCTCGTCCCCGTGGCTCCAAAGATTTAACCATGCGTGAACAGTGTAGCAGTCTATTGTGAAACTACGGTTCATTAATATATTTATTACTATATGTTTTCTATCAGTTTCATTGTTATAGCCCCTATATCAGTGCCCCAATGTTTTAACTAAGAGTATTGAGGCACAGTCCCCTCCACGGTTTACCCACTCAGCTCATGTGCCCCTCTCCCACCCCCAGTAGGTCCCTTATTGGCATGTAAAACAAAGAATAACACAAACCTTAACAATTACCTTAATTCCCCATATGGCTTCCCGTCAGCATATATAGGCTACGGCTACCATCAGAATACCCTAGCGTGCTTTTATATCTTCAAGGTACATGTGTAAAACAATGAATAAAGCAGAGCTTATAAAGTAACCTAAAGTCCTATAGTTTCCCCTACAAAGCGATTTTACCGAATAAAATGTTTCTAATTTACCAATTTCGTTTTTGGAAGTGTAAATTTCTAAAACATGAGATCTCAAACTAAAAGAATGTTGAGATGCAACTTACAAGGGCTGTGCCATTTCCGGCAATCTGGGAGGCATGTTTGGCCAACATTTTCTTGTTACTCTACTCGCCAACCGATGGTGGCGCTCCACTTAGATAGTGTCTATAAGAGTTCCTTTATAGAGAATGGAACTCTAATAGTGTCATGCATGATCCCCTTTTGGGAAATGGCCCACCCACTAAACATTTCTTAAAAAGGCCCTGATATATACGCACAACATCGAATCATCACTACATGTAACGTTTGTACGATACATAATGTTTTCGATATTCCTCAACTGCCCCTTATAGGTTCTACCTTGGCTACGGCTCTGAAGTATATTTACTTTATTGGTTCAATGTTTCCCATAAAGTGAAATGTGCCCGGATACCCAATAGTGCTTTTTATATGTATTTATGATACCACATGCATGTTGTAGACATCACTATAACAAGATGAGTTTATTCTTGTGTGCAACGTTTAAGAATGTTTCTGTTTTGGTTTAAGTTTGAAGTTTTCTCAATCATGATAAAGACCCTAAGTAACACCAAGTAGTTAAATATATACGCGTATTTTAATTTAAGTCTAATCACTCGTCAGATGTGACTTTTATTAAAATATATTTATGACTGAAATAGCAATTCAAGGACCAAACAGAAGCAAACTTAAAGGGTGTGAAGACTCGCACAAATAGAAACGTCTAATGCCGGTAATCTGACCTAGTTTCGAATGAGGTGTAACAGAAGTGTTAGACACCACCATCGATCCCAGAAAATACGCACACAGCTTGCTACCTTCGGTAATTCGGAAAAAGTTAACTTTCCGTTGCTTGCAAATGACGTTTTCTTCTTGTCGCTACAAAATCAGACAGTAATGAAACGTGATACCTTGTTATCTTTTATCTAGACCTGAGATGTCCACGCTGCTATGTACTTGTACACTGTGTTGTGGGTATTGACCGTAGCTGTATGTATTGACTGTACACTAGTGTCTAATTACCGACGGTAGCAAGCTGTGTGTGTATTTTCTGGGATCGATGGTAGTGTCTAACACTTCTGTTACACCTCATTCGAAAGTAGGTCATATTACCGGCATGAGACATTCCTTTTTGCGCGAGTCTTCATACCCTTTAATAGTGGGTGTTCAGAGCTTCCACAGGTGAACTGTGATTCTCATGCGTACAGTACGCTAGTGTGCTAGACCAATGGTGTAGCATGGTTGACTCATAATTGACGCACTTAAGAATTTGATCAACGATATCTATCAAGGAGAAATCCAAATCACTCAACTGTAAAAAACATGTATGAGTTTTTCAAAAGTTTAGTTCCTTAGAAATTTAATGATCTCAAAATATTTATCGTTCTGTGCCTACGCAACGTACAATTGAGCAGAATTTGACCACAAAATGTCTGGTGTTTCAAGTTCTTTCATACCCCAAAATAGACACGTTCGTCGATAAGCTAACTGTAAGTAAACATTCTTTGACTCTGGATGCTGTTTGCTTTGTTCTGAGCCAATAAGCTCAGACAGGTCAGGTCCCTAGAGAGTAGTGGTATCATGTTGAGGTAATTTTGTTGTTAGGTAGAAAGATTTCCAAACGCCAAAAATATGTGCAAAACTGGGGGAGGGTGTTTAAAGCTTGAAAAAAAACCACAATTTTATCAGAACAAACCTGAAATGGATTCAAACTCATGAAATATGTAACTGTGCTTCGCTGCACAAAGTTGAGGTTGCCTGCTGTATTGTTGCTAGTTATATTTGAGGGTGCGTCAGTTACGAAGGTGCGTCAATTATGAAGCCTTTACTATACTGCTAACAGTGTATTATTGGACTGACCTTTGGAGATAGTTCAAAGACCTGGTAAAGTCTCATCATCGATACTCCACAGCAAAGAGTCAGTTGGAAAATTGCAGTGTATTCTATGATTATATGAATTAAAATGGTTATTTGTCAATTCATGCAACCATAAGTGCTTTCAATAGAAGTTTCACCTTACGATGAGTTTTTCTTTCTGTTGTTTTACGTCCAGAACCTGTCTGTCCAAGAAGTTTCAATGTGGAAGTGCTACGGGGTACAGATGGTGCAACAGTGGATTACAATCCACCAACACCTGTCGGCAACTTTGCATCCCTCACGAACCCCCCACCACCCGGATCATTTTTTGGAGTTGGAGATACAACGTTAATCTACTCTTTCTCTGGCCCAACAGGAATAACTGGATGTGAATTTACAATATCAGTTATAGAAGGTAAATAATTAGGAAGACTGGCTAATAGTTCTAACGTTACGTTTTTTTTATTTTCTAGGTGAACTGTTAATTTGATACTTTTGCATAATCTGTGCTTTAAATCCTATCTAGTGTTGGAATGGCTTACAGGTGCTCTGTCCACCATTATGTAATTGCTAAAGATCATCGATATTACCACCAAATATTCTGAAATGGTCACCTATGATAAATATTTATGCACCTTCTAATGTAACACTCCTCATTGCTTGGTAATAAGTTTGATTACTTAAACCGTACTGGAAGAGGTTTTTGTTTAGCCTGTTCAAATTTGGAAGGCAATATTGGGTCCTTTGAATACCTACAATCACATCAGATCAATTGAACAACATAACCAGTACAAGACTTAATAGTGTAGTTTCAAGAGTAGAACAGTTGCACAAACAGCAGTATAGAAAAATTTCTGGAAATTTTCTATAGGCCTACATGGTTTACACCATTTAGTACATTGTGTAATTAAGAGCAGTGAAATGGTTGTTTAAAGTACAGAGACCTCTTTATGAGTTCGATGGGGTATTGACATTTACATGCTTGGATACGTTTTAGTCATACCTAGATAAAAAAAAGCCCTCCTTTTCATTCAAGACCATGGTTGGTAAAGATGCCAAATTGTTTGACTCAAGATACAACTACCTAAGATTATGCCTTCCTTCAAGAAAAGATGAGAGTGACAAGTCTTCATAAGGATCCAGACAATACGAAAGTTTCTAAGGCCCTGTTATTTCTTATTTCATTGGTTCGCAATCCCAATAAACGGAGCCTTGGCAGCCGCCTCAACTACCCGACTGGATGATGTTGGATTAAGTTAAATCTGTTTAAAGATGGGCTCTTTCTAAATTATCAGGGTGGTGTTCCGATAGATATTCATACACCTCGTATGTAAAGTACACAGACAGTGGCTTGATCACCATCTACACCAGGGTTGTCCAACCTACGGCCCGCGGGCCACAGTCCGGCCCGCCGCAGGGTTGCGTCCGGCCCGCCAGAGATGCTCTACGGTGCGGAATTTTAGTGAGCAGATTTATTGATAACAATTTGAAGCTATATAATCAATCATTCGAACCTACTGGGTCCAAAAAACTGCATACAGGTCAGTTTGTGTGACACTCTCTCAGCGGAGGAGGGGGGGGGGGCGGCTGGACTGTATTCATCTGTTTTATCAGGAAGGAAAATAAATCAGTGCGCTCCGCGCGCAGTGCTCACATTTTGTTGCCTTGGGCTTCGGGCAAAAAATCGACAAATCTAGCGTAGGGTTCATGCGGCCCCCTCCTTCATCATGATCATTCCATGTGGCCCTCCTCTGCAAAAGGTTGGACAACCCTGATCTACACTGTACATTGGTACTATAGTCAGACTTCGATAATTTGGGACATTTACTATCAAAATAAATGCCTGTTGATTTGCCATTTGCCAGTAGAACGAAAAATAGCACTGGCTATTTTGCCAGTAGATATTAAGAACCTAAACACATAGTAATTAATTCGGTTAAACTTGGTCAGTCAAAGAATCGGCATGATTTATGTACCTATTAAGTATAATATTATGGCTTGTCAGTTATAAGCAAATTACTACTGGGCTGGTCTCAAAAGTCTGTACAGTAATAGACATGTGTATCGTAATTCAGGAAAATGCTGATGAAAACTTGATTTTAAGCCAGTATATATTTTTTCAACATTGGCAATTTTTTGGCTTAACTTGTGAAATTTTAGACCTGGTACATATATATTTGTACAATGCTATACATGCACATTGTTCTATTCATCCATTAATTAATTAACCCTTTAGATACAATATTATCACATACTTGGTTTTGTTTCTTTTGTCTTGCTCTTTGTTTTATATTTAGTTTCACGATGCGATACAGATCCGTGTCGGAATGGCGGTTTATGTTTTGATTCCTCGGTGACTGATAATGTGTGTATCTGCAGTGGCTGTTTTACTGGCCAAAATTGTGAAATAGGTAAGGAGAGCCATATTCGTACTTTGTCCCTTTATGTTACTGGTCTGAAAACTATTGCTTGCTTGCTTGATTGATTTTTTTATGGAATTCATACACGCTTTGAATAAAAATATAAAGAGTGTCCATGAAAAAATGAAAGGATACAAGATATGAAGCGACTGTCAAAATAGGAAAAGTAGACATCTGATGGTTAAGACATTTAGGCCCACAAGTCAACAAGCCCAAGATTATCCATGAAGATTGAGCCACAACCCATCAGTTTCTCACTACTCAGAATGCCCCGAAAACTAGCTTGTGCTATTGTTTTGATCCTACAAAAAAAAACCCTCACGTATCTTAGTTTGCAAGCTTAAAGAATTGTCGTTAAAGTCTTGACATAGGTAGAACCCCCTGCAAACCCCTAACAATAACAGTTTTCATGACCCATTTCTAACTTGTTAAAAAGAGAAGACCCAGCTGTTATTCAGGGTATGAACATACTGTATTACTACTTTACTAGGTGCATTTTTTCTCCGGATGTCGCATTGTTGTCACCAGCGAGTGAATTTGTGATTTCAGCCTCGACCAAAAATGCTTTTGACAAAACAACTACCATGCAGCAACCAAAAAAAAAAAGGACAAATATTGAAAATTGTTAAAATGAAAGAAATCCATCCCACACCCTCCACCATGTTTTGAAGACCTCAATGGGGCTCGTTATGAAACACTGCGCATGAATGAACTGACATTGTTTGAGCGGTATTAGGCCTGCTGTTCCAACATGTGATGTTTACCTGTTAGTTTTGTCTATAAGAAACACAATAGTAGATTCAACAACATGGCTGGGATCTCTCTGATTGTTTTTGATTGTTCTCTTGAAAGACTTTTAAGAAACATGCCACAATTGTGCATATTGTATGCGATACCGTATAGCTTAGTTAGTGTTTTCTTTTTTGGGGGGTGGGAGGTTGTTGGTGATTAAAGTAGAAGTTGTCTTCCTGTGATGAATCACCCAGACAATGTTCTAAGTAAGAACTATGATTCTGGGAACAAACAGCTTAATGAGGATTTTCACCAAAATCCTCCCCATTTTGTTTGCTCTTGATAGCTGCTACTCAATCCTGCAGCAATAATCTATGCCTTAACGGAGGATTGTGCAGACCGTTCCAAGACAACTGCAATCGATTCTTCTGTGACTGTGCTCCCTGCTTCTTTGGAGAATTTTGTGAAAGAAGTAAGTACATTACATAACTTTATAAAGTCCCACATATTTATGTTTCATCAATATTTGACAAAAGTATACAATTGTGGAACTCAAAATATTTATGGCTCTCAAATTGGATATATATGTTAAAATGTAAAAAAAAACTAACAAACGTATTAAAACTGCTACCCCTTTCAAGTTTCAAAGTGCCAGCTTGTCTGAGAATAATTTGAGCCTTAGAGCGAAGACTTTAGGCACAAGATTAAGTTTTATTATACTATAAACTGTTCGGAAAAGGTCAATGCTGTCAGTCCAGTCTAATTACACTTCAATTTGTTTTATTTACCCTTTAAACAGCTGTGGTCATTTATGAAAGTGACTGGATTATATAGTCTAATACACAGACCATAATTGTCAGTTCCTCAGATGCAATGCAAGACTCAATGGGAGAAAGTCTTTCATGGTCTCAAAATGACATGTTTTACAAGACCTGTATAGTACACATCTGTCAAGGTGTTGGTCATTTATGAAAGTGACTGGACTAGATAGTCTAATACACCGACAATTAGGTCAGTTCCTCAGATGCAATGCAATATTCAATGGGAGAAAGTCTTTCATGGCCTCAAATGACATGTTTTACAAGACCTGCACAGTACACATATGTCAAGGTGTTGGTCATTTATGAAAGTGACTGGACTAGATAGTCTAATACACAGACCATTATTGTCAGTTCCTCAGATGCAATGCAAGACTCAATGGGAGAAAGTCTTTCATGGCCTCAAATGACATGTTTTACAAGACCTGTATAGTACACATCTGTCAAGGACCATTGATCTTGAATGTCATCCAAAGTGCTCCGTCATTGATACAAAGTTAAAAGAACATGTTACGGTCGAGTTGTTAGTATTTATAAAACAACTGCTTAACATTAGCATTTAGGTCTGCAATGAGGAGCCGACTACGACGACGACGACATATCATCAGTTTCAGCCTTGAAGGAGCTTTCCAGAGATTTGGCATCTTTTATATCTTAAGAAGAAAAAAGCTATAGAAACATTAGTAGCACATATTCTTTTTTCTATAGCATAGCAAGACAAAAACTCTGCCTTAAGAGTCATCATCCCTACCCTCTTCCTAACCTTGAATTATGTCTCATAACATTTGGCAAAAACCGTACCCCCAATGTTTCCAGGAAGGACTCACCCACAGTAATCCACATCTATAACATTCATCTTTAAAGTCTGTCGTCTCCATCTTTACATGCTTTCAGATATTTTTCTCTCCGTCTAAAGTTTCTTTCATGCAGTGATAAGCACGGTATTTGAAAGGTGGGAGTCGGGAGATGTTGGGTCAAATTAAAAAATAATCCCAGACTGAGAGGAGTTATAAAGGAGGGGGATGGCCTTGGGTTAATTGAAGCCGACACTCATTTATGGGGCATGGGGGTTCTCCGATAGAAAGGAAGGAAAAGTTTTGATGTCAAATGGTGCATTCTAAGGCATATTAAGACTATAAATTAAATCTTTAAAAAGAAGCTCTAAATACAATGTTGTGCTAATATACTGTAGGTACTTTGTGAGAGTTTATAAAAGAAAATGGAGGGGAGTTGGGGTGGGAGCTACACCAACAGCACTGGTCTAATATTTCGCTAGCTGAATCAAGTGAAAGCCCAGACTACGCCATTTCTCTTGAACGACAATGAGAGTAAGGGGCATCGACCCCGGTCCTCCCCTCCTCGATTACGACGCATGCCAGTGTTTTGACGTGCCTTCTCTGAGATTTATTTTTTAACGTTTTATCTATACAGGGATAGATGCCTGTGACAATCACAATTGTCAGAATAGTGCCACTTGTGCAGCATCGCAGACCGGCTGTGAATCGTACACATGTGATTGCGTCGGCTGTTTCACAGGAGAGTTCTGTGAGGACGGTAAGAAAATTCCGCATTCAATACGTGCACCTTGTTCGAAAAAAATGGAAAGATCAATAAACGAAAGATAAAAAGGAAAATTGATAGAGGTTTGCGTATCAATCATCAAAGTCCCTGACATTTCAAGCCGGAGGCCCCCGGGATTGTCAATCTCTCTTTGAAGCTACACTTTTCATGTGTTTGTTTCTCTCTGTGAAGTATTCTGTTAAGTCCAGTTAGGTTGATCACACAAATAGCTTTGCTCCATAAGTTCCTCATTAGTTTTATTGCCGGCTTAGTGTACCCGTGTTATGTTTAATAAGTAGGTGATATTGTTGTAAATTTTACATATCACACAGGCCCAGGCCGGCATGTCCCCCCCCCCCAATGTCCATCGAAAAACCTATGCTTATGGCTGAATGACTTAGAGAGAAGGCATATATCAAAAAGGCATGAACTATAGCATCTAGGAGGTATTGGGGTCACCATATTTTCTAGATGTAAATTATAAAGTGAGGTCCATCCAGGAAATTCCACTGCTGTATCATCAGAAACAGGTTTTGCCAAAAATTTGTAAAACAGGTCCAAAATGAGCTAAAGGGGTTTGACTGACTCAAACTGTATTAAAATGACGAATGCACACCAACTGGACTGAAAGCGGTCAGACTCAGAACTGAACAGGTCTGATGACCCTAGTGATGAACTAGGTCAAGAAAGGACAGACTTATAACTGAGCCCCGTACATTGAATAGCCGATAGATCACAGATTCAGTTAAAAACTGCTGCAGACTGCCGAATGCCAATCAGGAAAACAATATGAATATTGAGTTTTTGCAGATTGAAGCCAGCGCGAATTAAAACTGGCAAAACCTTGTTCAGTCTTAAGAAAATTGGGTGGTCTGACTCCACAAGTATTTGATTACTTTTTTCAGATCTCCCTTCATTTCATCAAGTTTATAATTTGTATATTAAAAATTGTTTTACCGATTGTCTCATTGTATACACTATACACTCTTAGCAACAAGGGGTTCCAGACTGTAAGAGACCCGAAAAGTTCCAAAAACATGACAAGTTGGAACCCTTTTCTATTCTAAGTAACTCTTTGAAATAAGCCTTGAAGAACCCGAAAAGGTTCCAAATAAAGTGAAATTTTTTGCCAAGAGTGTAATATCCATTTCTGTCATACATTTTCTGTAAGTTTGTGTACATACTGAAGAAATGATAAATAAATGAATGAATGAATGACATTCAATTTCAAACCACCCTTGGATTCACAACTTTCCAAGTTTCACTGGTTAATTGAGTTGGGTTGGTTCGTTTGCAGGGGCAGTGTGTGGCAGGCTTCTATGTTAATAGCCATGTGGCTCTTTCAGTAGAGTTGATGTATCTGGCTGTCTATTGTTATAAGCCCATTACCATCAAAGTTCTTTCTCCCTTATTAATGGATGTAGTGAAGTAAGCATGCGTGCACATTGAATTAACCCTTCTCCAAACGAAACTTTATCAGCTCTTTTTGTGAACCTGTCAACCCCTTTTCTTTTAAAGACAAGTGGATACATTCCTGTCTTAAATTGTGTTATACTAGTTACACATGTCGATGATTTTAGTTTGTCAGATCTTGTTAAAGGAACTGCAGATTGCCATGAAAAACAGAATCTTTTGAAAATGACTAAGTCCACCTGCATGATTCAAATATTAACTCTGTGAAATTGCCCTATTTTAAAGCTTTTAAATAGCTCTTTTAACAGTAGTTAGCAAATAAGAAATAAATACATGCATGCCGTACTTCTACTCAGTCTATGCCACTCGATGGAAAGCTTTCAAACACCTGCAGGTTTAATAACTCCAACATTGGACTTTTCCTTTGGTCAACCGTTGTCATTAAATGGTTATATTTTAACCTCCTTTCAAAAGTGGTACTGTATGAGACTGAGCCCTGTGATATGCAAATCTGTGTTTGATATCGCTCGCTTTCTGCCCAATGAACTCTTTCATCCCTGGCGTGGCCCTTGAATAGACATTTTGCTTTATGAATACCAGATCAAATCACTGTTAAGTGTCTATCCTGATTTGATCTTTCTAAGTATAGGCAAACATTCTGGTCTCCAATCACCCAGCGAGGTGTGAAATTGAACTAGATTACAGTGTTCAGCGGTTGTGCCGCTTCTGTGAAAGGGCGTCAATGTAAATTGAGCTGCTATGGATATATTGGAAATTTCTCACAATTTCGTACTTTCTATACAGTCATACTTTCATAAACATCCCATAGTATTTTCTGGTTCCCCCATCTTGTGATGAAATTGGAGGGGGGGGGGGAGGGTGGATGGGATGGGGTAAACAGATCTACTGCTACGTGATTAAAAATATCCTCTCCTCTAACCCAAAACTTGATAGTTGGGTATGTTGACTACTGACCATTATTAATTATATCTTCTCCTTCAGTTTCTCAATTTTTGTTTGTTTTCTAACTAACAGCGATACCTGATCCTTGTAGTAGCAGACCCTGTCTTAATGGAGGATTTTGTATCAGAGGAACCTTATCCTGTTCATCATTCCAGTGTGTTTGCGTAGCCGGTTACAGCGGAGAACGCTGCCAGATAGGTACTCGAAGCATCACTACGATATAAACTCACGAAGGGTTCTCCACCCGGTCTATATTACGTTAAAAATCCAACAAACGTCCTCCTAAAGCCCATTGTATCTTTGAAGACACCATCTATACAAAAGCCTGTGGTCAACAGTTTTTCACTTTCTAAATTGATTTTCACTCTGGTGTGACATAAGTGAAACTATGGTGATTTCATTTTGTACGCACATTTTACTCTATACTTGGTCGCAAAATTAAATTGGATATCGAAATTTGACGACACAAAAGATGCCAGGCCGAGTGGTGGCGGTGGCATTTGAAGCAATGAGGCTTAGCAATCGGGAGGTTCCGGGTTTGATACTTGATCGGGTCATAGTAAGGAGGGCTTTTCATTCTAAGAACAAGCTACGGTTTTCCCATCTTTAATGGCTTTCTACATTGAAAAGATTCCAATTTTGAGTTAAAGATGTTGAATTGGACGGCCACTCGACGTGCGAGTTGTAATCCATAAGCCTTCTCCCACATTTGTGGCCGCTTAAGCGTCGTAAAAATAACTGCTGATCTCTATTTTTAATTATTATTATCATGATTATTATGATAAGTGGTTTAACTTTTAAATTATCTATGTCATTGTTAACAATAGTTTATTTCGAAGTGCTTGTTGTGCCGGCTATTTAGTGCAGCTCACAGGTCCAACACTGTTTTACAGCATCATTGCATTCTATAGATCCAGCATCTTCGTATGCTATGGGATATTTATAGTGATGGCTGTAGCTATGTTGTACTGGTTGGTCTAGGAGGGCGTAGAATTTGACTTTGTTCACCTTCATGTTCTAAAAAGTCTGCAGAACTAAATACTTTCAGCTTAATGGGTTACTATATTTAAGTTCTGTTACAACTTTGTCACTCTTTTTGTTACTCTTCTCAACATTAGCCCCTTTTGTGGTTACTAATCCATGTAACAGTTTCCCCTGTGAGAATGGTGGAGTCTGTTATCAACAAGGCTCAGGTTATGTTTGTCTCTGCCCGGATGGAATTTCAGGAGTCAGTTGCCGCTCAGTAGGTATGTATTGACATGATTGTGTCAGGTACAGTACATTGCATGTTGTGATTATAAGGAAGAAGTCGGTTATTCCACCTAGAATTGGGTTTGATTTGCTTTATATTAAACTTGCTGTCACCAGGTATGTATTGACGGGATGGTGTTGATGTGGTGTTAGGTAAAATGTATTGCATGTTATCTGTGAGGGAGGAGTCTGTTATCCATCTAGGATTGTGTTTGATTTGCTTTATATTAAACTTGCTGTTCACCAGGTATGTATTAACGGGATGGTGTTGATGTGGTGTAAATTGTATTGCATGTTACCTGTGAGGAAGGAAACTGTTATTCCACGTAGAATTGGGTTTGATTTGCTTTATATTAAACTTGCTGTTCACCAGGTATGTATTAACGGGATGGTGTTGATGTGCACGGTGTTAGGTAAATTGTATTGCATGTTATCTGTGAGGGAGGAGTCTGTTATTCCATCTAGGATTGTGTTTGAATTGCTTTATATTAAACTTGCTGTTCACCAGGTATGTATTAACGGGATGGTGTTGATGTGCATGGTGTTAGGTAAATTGTATTGCATGTTAGATGTGTGGGAGGAGTCTGTTATCCATCTAGGATTGGGTTTGATTTGCTTTATAGTAAACTTGCTGTTCACCAGGTATGTATTGATGTGGTGGTATTGATGTGGTGTTATGTAAATTGTATTGCATGTTACATGTGAGGGAGTAGTCTGTTATCCATCAAGGATTGTGTTTGATTTGCTTTATATTAAACTTGCTGTTCACCAGGTATGTATTAACGGGATGGTGTTGATGTGGTGTAAGGTAAAATGTATTGCATGTTATCTGTGAGGGAGGAGTCTGTTTTTCTATCTAGGATTGGGTTTGATTGCTTTATAGTAAACTTGCTGTTCACCAGGTATGTATTGATGTGGTGGTATTGATGTGGTGTTAGGTAAATTGTATTGCATGTTAGATGTGAGGGAGGAGTCTGTTATCCATCTAGGATTGGGTTTGATTTGCTTTATAGTGAACTTGCTGTTCACCAGGTATGTATTGATGTGGTGGTGTTGATGTGATGTCAGGGTAATTGTATTATGTGTTGTGATTATGTGGAAGAAGTCTGTTATTCCATCTAGAATTGGATTTGATTTTACTTTGTTTAAACCTTTCTGTTGACCAATATAAGGACATGATGGTGTTGATGTGGTGTCAGCTATGTCGTTCATTATTATGTGGAAGAAGTCTGTTATTCCACCTAAATCCCAGAAGCTTGGCATCCAATAGGTATATGTAAGGAGGGGTATTATGTTTTACAAATTTTAATGCAAACTACTATAAAATTATAGTAAAGAATCAAGAAAACTTGTAGCACGTTAGTTCTGTTCCTGTAGTGGAAGGGAGGGTTATACGTCTACCAAATTCTTCATACATGTTAAAAATGATCGATGTCATTGTAGCATGTACACTATCATTTAGGGTCTGTTTTACCTGTAACTTGTTTCCATAGTAACACCTTCCACGGACAGCTGTAGCAACAACCCGTGTCGCAATTCTGCAACCTGCTATAACAGTTACGACAGCACCAGTGGCCCTGTGTATACATCTCAATATGCATGCGTGTGCAGTGCGGGATTCGGTGGTCAGAATTGTGCCCAAAATTTGAGTAAGTAGTCGAAAAAATGTACACTTCCGCTCCTTTTGACTGGGTAAGCGATGACTATATGTGCCAATAGTGGGATGCACATTGAATCACATTGACTCACATTGAATCACATGGACTCACGTTGAATCACATTGAATCACATTGAATCACATTGAATCACATTGACTCACATTGAATCACATTGAATCATATTGATTCACATCACATTGACTCACATTGAATCCTTGTGTCGCCATTTGTCACAACTGAGACGAAAACCATGAAACCCTCGAAATGAAAAATATTTGACAAATTGATAACATTCTTTTATGCTACTTTGTAACTTGCCAGTCTATCAGGCATTTTTCATTTGTCGTCAGTATACTACCATGGAACGGAACTTCCTTGTGTCTGTTCAGTGTAAGTCTGCTCGTCTGTGTGAACTAGAGACGGGCGAAAATAATTTGACTTTTGGATCATTCTTTACATTTATATGTGACCATCTTTTTTTTGTCTTGTTGTCCTTTCATAGATTTTGGAGGAACAGATCAGTGTGCCTTGGTACAACGTTGTCAGAACGGCGGGGAATGTCGGAACTGCTACCTTTCCTTCAGCAACCGGATCACTGACTTTTGTAAATGCCCAGTTGGTTTCATTGGCCGATATTGCAGTATTGTTTGTAAGTATTATTTATTGTGTGGAGGGGGAGGGGGCATGAGGGTGGGGCAGGTGTTGGGACTCCAAATGGTGGGAATTTCTAAAGAGCTATCTAGACTTTGAACAAGGATACTTTCTTTTGTAACTGCTTGGTTGTTTTTATCGACAAAGATTACAGTATTTAATACAATTGTTATTGGGGGTGGGGGGGGGGGGTATCGGGAGTTGGGAGGGCGATTGGGTTTATGTATAGACAAACAATCTTTGCAGACATCTGGAAACATACTCAGTTGGTTTGTTACTGCAGAATGTGTTGCTTTGTGTAAATGCAATATCAATAATACACAGATGATAAAATCCAAGGGGAGGTGAAGAGGGGCAGGGGAGAGTGGGGGCGGGAGATATGTGGTGGTATATATGTTCAGAAACTTCATAATGCTTCATAATGTTTGTGGCAGCTTGAAGTAGTCCCAGGTTGTGACAATGGACTCATTCAATCTCCTTGTTAACAGCAAATTAATTATTAGTGTAATCTCTTAATAATATATTTGTAACCTCTAGTTTTGAATAATCCGTATAAGAAAGGACAGAATGAGTCTTTGAAAGAGCAAAGAACTTCTTGCAAAGAACAGGATTTTTAAACAGCCCGCTGACTTTTGGATAACGAGTCCTGTGCATGACCAACAGTATAGCTACACAGCTTTGGTGAACACAGAACACATTAACTTCACTTAACTTAACTTAACATAGAAAAACAATGGAGAGTCAGGCAGGGTGCATCTGTCTTAAGACCCCAAGACTGATCTAGTTTTGGGCCTGTCGGGTAAATTTCAAAAATTCAGTGTACAACTAAGACTGCTGAGTTTGAACAGATATAACTAATCACATGGAAATCGATTGTCATGTGACCTAATATCCCGATTCCCGAACACCTCTTGCTGACAGAAACCAGTAATTACTGTGTGGGGCTGTGCTCAGCCATCCTTTATCGTGCTGCATCAGTTGTAAGACTGTGGGTCGATCTTCGGCAACCGTCGAAAACTTGGGCACGATGCATAGTGGAGTCGATTCTGGTCGTGGTCGGTCGGTCGGGGCCACCCTTAGAGTGGAACAGATCACTTTTAAATGATATCGGCGCTATTCAGAAGCCTCATTTCTCGGCGTATACCATGCTCCCATAGTATTTGATGCATGTGGGCTAGTGAGAATATTTTGAATCTTTTCTTTACATAGATACTTGCATACAATACATTGATAATTGCTAAGTATAATAAGACAGCAACATGCAAGTTTTAAAATCCTGCTCTTAATTTTGTTTTTAATATTCCTTTTTTCCCTTCTTTCCTTTTGGATCTTTTCTTTGGAAAACAAAGAAATGGCTATTTAGGGATCGACACCAACTGATGGCTGGATAGCTCAGTTGGTAGATGGCTACTACTCTTGTATATATCCAGAGTTCACTGGTTCGATATCCTGTTAATTGTAGCCATAATTTTCTCTCCTCTTTGCCACTGTTTTATAATTTCCCAGTCAGTTTTCCTCCGTTGTTCGTTAATACTTGTACGTTCTACTCGCTCGGCAGATTTTGACCCCTGTCGTAGTGACCCTTGTAACAACGGCGGAACCTGCACTCCATTCTTCTCATATTTCACCTGTCAATGCCGTCCATCCTTCACTGGTGTAACTTGCGGCAACGTCGCTGGTGAGTATGGCAAAATGGTGAAAGCATATCGCCAATTATCCGCCCACCGGCGATATCTATGAGCCTCATACTTGTCTCTACGTTTCTTTAACCACTGTTTTCGTCATATCTGCCTCTGTGTGGGCTTCACTGAGTTGTCTCAGGGAATGGTCAGGGAGTGGGGAGTCACTGAAGGAATCAGTTCAAGGTGACAAACGTGTACACAGCATGTTGCGTTTTAGTTGATAGCATCAAACTCATAATTTCAAAAAAAAAATGAACTAAGGGTTTTTAATCATATTCTGAGGTCAAGCACTTTCCTGTTGGTTGTCTTCTGCCAGACTTCGTTGCTCCGGTGGTTCGAAATTGTCCACCAAGTGATATCACAGTAACCCCTAGCAACCAGTTCCAGGGGTATGCCATTGTAAGCTGGACGGAACCCTCGGCAGTGGATTCTACAGTGTTTACCTCCCGAAGCAGAGATCCAGGGGCACTTTACCAGCTCGGCACCTTCTTCCAGGTTACCTATACCTTTTCCGATGCCTCTGGCAATGTAGCTACCTGCACTTTTGATGTCACTGTAAATCCTGGTAAGTTTGGCGACAGGGTCAAAGGTCATGGTAACATTCTTGCACTGCCCCATGACCCTCTAGCGTCATCACTCTCTTACTTCCGATTCTACTAAAAGTCCTACATCTTTCCTTTTTTTTCGATTTTTGCTCTACCTGTCTGAGTCTGCCCGTGTGTACATTATAAGTGGAAGCTTGTGGTTTCAGGGCAAAAAATTTCCACCTCTTCTACTGCAGCTCTTCAACAACAAGTTTTACATAAGTATCCGTCTTGTGGAGTTTTTTTTCGGTCAGGGATTGCACTTTTTAATTATATGACAGAGAATAATTTAGCGTTAAAAGTTTTGCATGGGAGTTTTGAATGTTCTGAACTTTGTCTCCTTTGACAGAACTGTGGTTCCTGTGTACAAAAACTGTAGTGTATCTTTGCACTTGCAAAGCGACTTGCCCATTTTGCCTAGCATTTGTATGAGACGTTTTAGGAGCGTTTTAATTTTTTTGGGGGGGGGGGGAGGGAAGAGGGGAGGGAGGAGGGCAGGGAATGAGCTATTAGTCAGTGACTTGATAGCATGGAAAGTTGTATTCCCATACCAACATGTGATGTACAAGAAGGATTTGAAATGAAGAAAATAGTTAAGGCAATGTAGTCTTTTGGTTCAATTTCAGGATGGAATAGAGAGAGCTCTTGTTGTTGTTCTGGTCTACAGAATTTAAATAAATACATTAAAGACTAAACTATGACTGCATTAATATTGATGTCATTTGATTAAGTTTCCTTTTCTGTTCATTTCTTTCAGTCAATACTCCTCCATCCCCACCTAATTGTCCCAACATTCAACCTGTCACCAGCTTTCAGGGAAACTTTGGTCAGTTTGTAACATGGGATATTGATAGCTGTTTAGATAGTGAAGATGGCTCTACTACTCCATTATGTAATGAACAGAGTGGAGATCTCTTTCCTGTTGGCCAGACAACCGTTCTTTGTACCTGTACAGACTCAGCTGGGGCAACATCGGAATGTGACTTTACCATTCAAGTGAATCCTGGTAATTGTTTTTTTTTGTCATTGTGCTGATTTTCTGTCTATGGTTTTCAATATTAAATAGTGTTTGGCAATGTTGTTATTTTGGCTCAATTTCTGGTAGCATGGGGTAGAGATACTCTTGTTGTTGTTCTGGTCTACAGAATTTAAGATACACATTTCAAGACTAAACTATGAATGCATTAATATTGATGTCATTTGATTAAGTTTCCTGTTCTGTTCATTTCTTTCAGTCAATACTCCTCCATCCCCACCTAATTGTCCCAACATTCAACCTGTCACCAGCTTTCAGGGAAACTTTGGTCAGTTTGTAACATGGGAGGATATTGGTAGCTGTTCTGATAGTGAAGATGGCTCTATTACTCCATTATGTAATGAACAGAGTGGAGATCTCTTTCCTGTTGGCCAGACAACCGTTCGTTGCACCTGTACAGACTCAGCTGGGGCAACATCGGAATGTGACTTTACCATTCAAGTGAATCCTGGTAATTGTTTTTTTTTTCATTGTGCTGATTTTCTGTCTATGGTTTTCAATATTAAATAGTGTTTGGCATTGTTGTTATTTTGGCTCAATTTCTGGTAGCATGGGGTAGAGATACTCTTGTTGTTGTTCTGGTCTACAGAATTTAAGATACACATTTCAAGACTAAAGTATCACTGTCTTAATATTGATGTCATTTGATTAAGTTTCCTTTTCTGTTCATTTCTTTCAGTCAACACTCCTCCATCTCCACCTACTTGTCCCAACATTCAACCTGTCACCAGCTTTCAGGGAAATGTTGGTCAGATTGTAACATGGGAGGATATTGGCAGCTGTTTAGATAGTGAAGATGGCTCTATTACTCCAGCATGTAATCGACAGAGTGGAGCTTTCTTTCCTGTTGGCCAGACAACCGTTCGTTGCACCTGTACAGACTCAGCTGAGGCAACATCGGAATGTGAATTTACCATTCTAGTGAATCCTGGTAAATTGTTTATTTTGTAGTTCTTGTTCTAATTTTCTGTCTATGTTTTTGAATGTAAGATAGTATTGTGGCAATGTTTTTATTTTGGCTCAATTTCTGGTAGCATGGAGTAGAGAGAACTATTGTTGGTTTTTTCTACGAAACTTAAAATGTATAGCTGGAGGCAAAAAACAAATCTACTTTTTTAGGCTCATACTACAGTACTTTAAGTACACAAATAATTCTGTGGTTCCTGTTAGTCGAAAGAGACAGTCATTTAGAGAAATTTGATGTCAAATTTAGAAGATTCTCACTGACCAGAAATGTTATGCGTGTAAGCTCATGAACGTACATGTCACCATGTGTCGTCTCTGCTGAGTGTACAGCGAAGGCGAAACAATAACAATTGACTTTTCACGTACTTCTCATAAGAAAGTGAACCATTTATTAACTTCACTCTTCCAATAAACATGCACCTACAAGAGACAGAAATAGTTGTTAGAATTGTTCACACATTGGTTAACTCATTTTGGGTAGCAATTCTGGAATTAAAAGTAAATTATGTTTCAAAAAACTCTTAAACGTCTGGTCATATTTTGTAAGATACACTGCTGTTATAGGCCAGTGTACATACTATGCCATTTAAAAAGTGAGGTCTTGCTGCAGTTGAAATGCCTACCTTGTGAAATAAGTCAACATCTCAGGTATTGCTTCATTTGCTGTTGCAATTAATCGTGTTTGCAGTTGATTTCCAGTCAGTGGATGTGAACATCGGAATGTGAAATTACTTTTCAAGTGAATCCTGGTAATTGTTTATTTTTGTCGTTGTACTTATTTTCTGTCTATGGATTTGAAATGAAGAAAATAGTTGTGGCAATGTAATCTTTTGATTTTAATTTCAGGTAGCATGGAGTAAAGAGAGTTTGTTGTTGTTCTGGTCTATAGAATTTACGAAACATATTAAAGACTAAAGTATCACTGTCTTAATATTGATGTCATTTGATTAA
>JAIPMN010011968.1:0-17171 GCA_020650975.1 Apostichopus californicus
TGAATACAGGTCAGAGGAGGTCACGATTACAATACAATAAAGTTAGCGTATGAAAGTAGATCCAAAAACGTGTTGAAGTTTGTAAAAAACACATTTTATCACTACTTTTTATGGCTCTAGTGCACTAGGGAGCAACAAGATCCAAACAAAGTGACTTTCACACCAAGTAATCTTATGAAAGAAAGAAAGCAAAAAAAAGCCCGCAATTTTCACTACAAAGATAGCTGGACTAAATTTGGCAAATCTGAGGAGAGATTCAAAACTTTTATTCTCGGGATGTGGTTCTAATCTCTCCATTGCATCTGTTGTGGCTTCTAATAGTATATATATATATCTAGTTGATGGAATGTAGGGTATCAATGCAAAAAAACTCAACTAAATTGATACAAATTTCACACCCTAAAGGTTGGTTTTGAATGTCGATATTGGGAAAGTTAAGTTCAGAAGACAACATGCAATACATGTTAGACAATTCATTTTGAACAAATATACACACCAAGAATTACCTATGAGGGTTATACACAAGCAAAGACACACAAATGGGTTTGCAAACACCAGAAGAAAAAAAAAATTGTTAATTTTTGCAGGAGTGGTGGGTAAGAGGGAAAACAGAGGGAACGTCGCTTAAAGGGTGTGAAGACTCGCGCACAAAGAAACGTCTCATGCCGGAAACGTCTCATGCCGGTTATCTGACCTAGTTTCGAATGGGGTGTAACAGAAGTGTTAGACACCACCATCGATCCCAGAAAATACACACACAGCTTGCTACCGTGGGTAATTAGACACTAGTGTACAGTCAATACATACAGCTACGGTCAATATCCACAACACAGTGTGCATAGCAGAGATGGACATCTCAGCTCTAGATAAAAGATAACAAGGTATCACGTTTCATTACTGTCTGCATTTTGTAGCGACACGAACAAAACGTCACTTGCAAGCAACGGAAAGTAAATTTTTTCAGATGGCCGCACGCGGTTTGGGGCGAGTCTTCAATGCCTTTAACGAATGGATTTAAATTTCATGCGATTATGAAAAAATCTCCATATTTGGTAAATTTGGTATTTTTTTTTCCCAAAGAAAATTTTAAGTTGGACAAGCTCACCCTAAAATAACGTGGGCATGTGTCCCTATGGCAGCCAGTACATGCCACCATGCATGTAGCTGGGTAAACACAGCCAGAGGAAATGGGAGAGATTGTCTTAGATATCTGTGAAGACAAAAGAGATATATCAAGCCCTAAATAAAATGGAAAAAACGATGAAAAAACGATGAGATTTTTCCCAACGTTAAAAATGCTGTCACAACACACAGTCAAATCACCAACATACATTTTGTATGCATCTTCTTGAGTCTTAAAACAGTGACAGACTTTGAAGGACGTCATCTGAATATTTAAGTTTGCAACGATGCTTGCTTGCTTGCTGTTAACTGTTTCACGTTTGATTTTGTTGATTTTTGGACTATTAAATTTCTTCATAATTTCTGACAATGAAGTTGACTGTGTGTTGCTATGGCAATATAAGCAGCCCCGACTACCTTCCACCTACGATCCTTACCCCCAGACGATGAGAATGTGTGTGGCAAATCCACTCAGTAGATGCCACAAGCAATGGAGCTGACTGAAAATGGCCAGAGGAGCTGGAAGCAAGGTTCTGATATACCTGTATGTGAGAAAGGTGGGATGTTTCGAAAGCAAAATGAAATTGATGTATACTACATATATGTATCTAGATGATCACGATCACGATAAAGACCTTTCGCAAACTTCCCGTCGAAATTACTGGATCGTAATTTGAAAACAAAAACACAAATGAAAGCACACCTAAGGGATTTGATTGTGAACCTGTAATCGTCTTCGTCGATCCATACATGCAACTGAAGGTAGGGATTGAGATATTCAATCTTATTTTTGTTCTGATGGACGTGTAAATGTGCAAATTTGTTGGGAAATGTTACAGCTCATGTCAAGTTCCAACTCTAAACCAGAGTATGTCTTTTTACAAGCCATGTTATGAAATAGCTTGTAAGATAGCATTACTTACAGTCGGTATTAAAAAGCTTGTGGTTTTTGGAAGAGATGTGGAACGGTATGGGAAGGGGAGAGGTGGATCGAGAGTGTTGGGCAGAGAAAGAAACTTCAAGGATGCATATCTCGGTTACAACATGTCTTCAATATTCCTTCCGACAAATTTGATGTCAACAACATGTGGCTTCAGGCTTAGCTGGACATTGCCATGGTAACGGGACATATTGTCCGTCATTTGTCCTAGGAAAAATTACATTGCCTTGTATGAGACACCCTCCTAACCCCCCCCCCTCCAAAAAAAATAGAAGAAGGATTTTTCTGTTGATTTGAGTTACATAGTTGCTCTTTGTGTAACTTCAAGCTTTCAAGTTTTCAAGCTTTTTTGACAGACAAGGCACCATCAAGAGTTTTTTTCTTTGTTTGAGAGAAACAAACCTGTACTCTTGCAGTCTGTGTATGTCACATGGAATTTCATTAGTTTCTTTCAGGCTACAGTTTTACATATTAGAAGTGTGTAGTCTAATCATCAGAGTATCAAAAAACAAAAAAAGATGAAACAGTGATAACTTTCTAAATCTGATTGTCAGTTTCGAATTGCAATCTTGTGCATAACAAAGAAAGTATCTACTTCAGTTAGCATGAGAGAATCACCAGGAAGTCAAAGAAAACAGCTCTGGCATTTTTCATTCTGTATATAATCAAATGTGAGCAGCCAGATCCATAAATATTGAGGTAATCTTGTACTAAATTTTTTTTAAAGAAAAAAAGGTATTTGTTTGATAGATACCAGCCTTTCTTTGCAGACCAGTTGACAACGCAAGCAATACAAAATTTGTCCTTCCTTCTGTGTTGTCCAGATTTAAATGTTCATGTAAACTCAAACAAAATTAAAACCTATTACCATATTTTATGAATATTCATTGATATACAGTATTTTGAAGCCTATAGATATAGCTGATCGTTAAGTGTTGGTACTGAAAAGTAACCCCTGCAGTCTCTTTTTATCATGATATGGCTTTATGTGCAGCTATTTGAGTTGGTTTCCTTTTTACTTTTTGAATTTGTTAACACTCAACATGACAATATGACAATGTGAAGAATTCAAAATGTTATTGTCAGACCTTGCAGTCACATATCGTTGGGTATATCTGATTTGACAACAATTTGTGACATGGCAACTGTATTATTCAGTCTCTTTGTGCACCTGAGGTCCCTCAAATCCACAAATAGCTTTTGACAGGTTTTAACAGATTAAAAATAGCCTTTAAAAACACTGAAGTACTTTCCTCCTCTGGGGAATGTCTTCATGACCTATGGTAACAACTTTGAGTAAATATTGATGAGTCAAAAAAAGAGAAAGAAGGACAAAACTGGGAGGTGAAGTGGAATTTTCTGGTGTGTTGATCTTCCACAATATCATGTCTCTCATATACTTCATTGTATGTGGGCGTGTGTGTGTGTATCGACATATCTGAAATGTATATATATATATATATATATATATATGTTTCCAATTCTTATTATTTATATTTATTTATTCTTGTATGTTTATATGTTTCCAATTCTTTTCATTCATAAAAGTGACTTTAACTAGGGGCTAACAGATTTATAATGAGACCATTGTTGACAGCAAGGTTCTTGCTCTAATGTGGACACCAGGTCCCCTTTGACCCCACACAAAAACAATAGGATTATGTGTATTTACCAAACTAGGGCTACATATCATGTAAGGAGTGCATGCAACCTGCATCTACAACCTGGTTTTCACACTATGACCTCTCATGATCCCCACTGACCTTTGAACCTTTGATAAAACAAAAAGATAGGGCTCCTTTTGCACCCTTTAACCTATAACATCTATACACCAGTTTCAGTATCCCATGTATCAATGATTCAAAATAAATAGGATCCACACCCTGTAAAATTCTCGTATTCAAACTAAATTGTACTCTGTTAATCCCTCTGCTAAGAGGGATTTCTATTTCGTATTCGCATCGACATATATATATAGATAGACAAACATTGATTTCTAACAGAATGAACAGTACATGTGAAACTGGTCTGCCAATTGCATGATGGGAAGAATTATGATTAATCCCCATGCATGAGTCTGAGAGTAAATGAGCATTTGAGAAATGCGATGAAACAATGTCATATACACGTATATGGATTGTGGAGCTTAAAAAAATTATCTTGGAATATTCCAATAAGCCATTTAATGAATGCCAGTGTGTGTGACAATGTATGGTGAAATTGAAATCATACTTAAGGATGTGAAGAAAACTGTCAATGTATAAGTCTATACAACTAGTGTTGGGAAACAACTTCTGTTTTGCAATTTTTATTTTCTTAAATCATGAAAAATACATAAATACATAAAGGATCCGAAAAAGTTAGGTAAACCCTCACTGAAGATAGTGCTCAACCAATGGGAGCAGGTAAAAATCAAATCCATTAAATGAACTTTAGAGGCACATGTTATTGATACAAATTTGTTTTGAATAGAAGGACAAGTCCAACTTGAACAAAAGAAATTAACATAACTTAAGCCACACATCCAGCTTAACTTAATCAATACAACCAGCATAACTTAATCCATACATCCAGCATAACTTAATCCTTACATCTAACTTAACATAACCCACACATACAGCATAACGTAATCTATACATCCTGCTTAACTTAATCCAACATCCAGATTACCTTAATCCATACATTCTGCTTGACTTAATCCATACATCCAGCTTGACTTAATCCATACATCCAGCTTGACTTTATCCATACATCCATCTTAAATTCATCCATACTTCCAGCTTAACTTAAATCCATTCATTCTTCTTGACTTAATCCATACATCCAGCTTGACTTAATCCATACATCCAGCTTGACTTAATCCATACATCCAGCTTAACTTGATCCAACATCCAGCTTTATTTAATCCACTTATCCAGCATAACTTAATCCATACATCCTGCTTAAATTAATCCATACATCCAGCTTGACTTAATCCATTCATACAGCTTAACTTAATCCATACATCCAGCTTAACTTAATCCATACATCCAGCTTAACTTCATCCGTACCTCCAGCTTTACTAAATCCATACATCCAGCTTAACTTAATCCATACATCCAGCTTAACTTAATCCATACATCCAGCTTAACTTCATCCGTACCTCCAGCTTTACTAAATCCACACATCAGCTTAACTTAATCCTACATTCTTCTTAAATCCACACATCCTGCTAGACTTTGTATCGATAAAATGTGCCTCTAAAGTTTACTGAATAGTTTTGATCTATTCTTTTATTACATATTTACATTTTTAAAGCCTCATATTTGTGGATGATAACATTCCAATAACATATTGTCAATATGTAATTTTTTTATTATAGTTGCCAATATACTGCTTCAAAGATGAAAACAATTTCTGTTTTTTAGTTCTACTGTGTGTTACCTGTATAAACTGTACAACACCTACTTGACCTTTGACATTATATGACTGTGAAATCTAAGAGACCGCATTTTAAGTGTCTGTTTTTCTAAAAGGTGTGTTTAAACAAATAAAGAAATGTTTTCTAAGATTTGTTTATTCAATGGTTAGTCAAATATTTAAGTCATGTATGCTCTTGGATTGGTAGAAAAAATGAATGCCAAAAGAAAAGTTTGTGAATTATTCAATCCAATAAATTTCCTTAATTTTGAAACAAAAAAGAGGAGAGACAAAACAAATAGAACCCCAAGATGTGCATTCTAAATGTGCTACAATGCCTCATGAGATCAACAATGGTATACAAAGACTTTTCTAAAACGACAATACTGAAATGGCAAAAGTTAATTCAAACCGTTTATGTTCATTAGGACACTACGACGCCTCTCTGGATATACAACGCGATAGCGTCTATATCGACTGCAGCCGCATCAACATTATGGAACATCCAATTAAAAAGTAGTTAATTTACCTGATCTGTGGACAGAAGTGGTTGTCTATATTCCAGAGTATAAAACCGGAAGCGTAGGTTGCGACCGCATAGATGAAAAGGTACTTGGAGTATTCAACGCATTTCCAGCTGCAATGAGGGACAATTAATAATAAATATTAAGAAAGATAGAAAAATAAAGAAATAATTCAGTAAATATTTAATAGACAATGCGGCTTGTTGCTTTGTTACATTTTTATTTGAAGAGTCCGACTTTAAAACATGAGAGAAAAAACAAATCTGCTGAAATCAACATTGGGTGGGGATCCTGGTGGAGGGTGAGGTTTGTACAGCCGCCCACCCCCACCCAGCACCCTACCTCCTCCTCCTGTTGTCAAAATCCTGGATCATGTACGTACATGAGGGGAAAAAAACATACACATCTCTTCTACAGTGTACATATTGATAAATATTATTTTGATACATTTTTTTTGTGGGGGGGGTGGGGGATATATACCAAAAATTGCTGTTCAGAAAAACCTTGCCTTGTTTTCCTATGAACCAATGTAATGTTTCCTCAATTCCCATTTTTTAAACAGAAAGAATCTATACATCATTTTCTCTTTTGAAGAAACTTAAAACTTATGGCAATTCATTTCTTCACTGGGTGATATTCAAAAGTTTCCATGGTAACCTTATAAACCATACTCAAGAGCACTCCTCTCTGTGTGATATGAAATTCTCATAAAAATTCTACATTCCTATACTGAAAACCCAACAATTTCTGCAGAAGCTGCCATCCCACACAAACCATAAATTTGTGAAATCTGGAGAGTTAATATCGCTTCCATGGGTTCACACATATGATAACTAAATTTAATTGACAGTTTGAACCATCCAGGGAATACAAATAACACCACTGATATCTTTTTTATGACAGGAAAAACTGATTATGTTTGTATTATTTCTGCTTGCTGTCTACATTATCTCTATAATTTCTTTTTATGAAGGACTTTTTTGGTTCCCCTGGAAAGGGAAAACTATGGAATCTCTCTCAACGACCTTGCAAACTTGTGAGGGGGACCGCGGATTGCAAAGTCGACAATAAGTATAATACGGATCTCAAGTCGGTAATTACTATTACGGTTAGATTTGTTCAACACGGCAGCATACAGAAATGTTGTACTCAAAGCCGAAGTCAGAGTGAATTAAGCAGGTCACATATCCGGAGTCTATGCATGCTATGTTCTTCAATACTGCCCTCATTACATTCGGGAAAGATTTCATACTGTAGTTTGATTTCCAATGATTGTGTACATAATTTTGTCATATGCTGTACACTGTTTTGTAGAATATTAATGTTTCATTGATGATGAATACATGGCTACCATAGGGGCATAGAGAGACACCTAATGAACATTGCCACCGTACAGATTTCCTACCTGGCAATATCTTGTTTCTCTTCATATTGCATCACACCAACACTCACTCAATGGGGGCTCTCCAACGTTTCTACAGAGGGCGCTATACTATTGGTCCTAATGCACATACAGTTTATATACCTCTGAATCAAAGTTACAGGATCGTGTGAAAGTTCACACAAGCATGCAGCACGCATGACTTGCATTTAGATGCACTGAACGTTTGACTCGTTCAAGGCTCCCCTTGTGCAGTTTGGCCGAACGGAAAAAATTAAAGTGTTTTGGAAAACACCAGCTAAGGTGCTTAAAACGATTAGACCGACTAGGAACTTTGAAAATACCTCTCAAGAGAATTCTTTTCCGATAATTAAGAACTGAAATGATCAGTACCATTATAATCTGTAGTCAGAGACTGCTGCTTGTCAAGTTTCGCCGGAACTAGATAGGACCGATATGACAGCGCCCTCAGTTAATGTTGGGGCTTGGCTGGTGAGCACCATTGGATTATAACCAGAAGTATATGATCCCACAAAGCTTACTGGTTTTTGGTATTTACGAACGAGGATACTAACAGTACAGTACCTGTCTCCCATACCTAACTCAACCATCCTCCCATACCTAACTCAACCATCCTCTATACCAAACTCAACCATCCACTTTACCTAACTCAACCATCCTCTATACCTAACTCAACCATCCTCTGTACCTAACTCAACCATCCTCTGTACCTAACTCAACCATCCTTTATACCTAACTCAACCATCCTCTGTACCTAGCTCAACCATCCTCTATACCAAACTCAACCATCCTCTATACCAAACTCAACCATCCACTTTACCTAACTCAACCATCCTCTATACCTAACTCAACCATCCTCTGTACCTAACTCAACCATCTTCTATACCTAACTCAACCATCCTCTATACCTAACTCAACCATCCTCTGTACCTAGCTCAACCATCTTCTATACCTAACTCAACCATCCTCTATACTTAACTCACCCATCCTCTGTACGTAACTCAACCATCCTCTATGCGTAACTCAACCATCCTCTCTACCAAACTCAACCATCCTCTGTACCAAACTCAACCATCCTCTGTACCTAACTCAACCATCCTCTGTACCTAAATCAACCATCCTCTGTGCGTAACTCAACCATCCTTTATACGTAACTCAACCATCCTCTGTACCTAACTCAACCATCCTCTGTACCTAAATCAACCATCCTCTGTACCTAACTCAACCATCCTCTGTACCTAACTCAACCATCCTCTGTACCTAACTCAACCATCCTCTGTACCTAACTCAACCATCCTCTGTACCTAACTCAACCATCCTCTGTGCCTAACTCAACCATCCTCTCAGTACATGTTATTCTTGTGTCTGACTTTTTATCAAGGACCTTTCACCATTAAATGCCATGCTGACTCGTATCTCTAGGGCCTTCACCATTAAATGCCATGCTGACTTGTACCTCAAGGACCTTTCACCATTAATGCCATGCATCTTGTAAGTATGTAGGTTGCAGCCACTTTCAATGTGCTATTATCATGTGCTATAACCAGGTGTATTATAACCTTTCTGCATATTAAGCAAATTAAAGTAACCTACGCGCTTCTGTAATTTACGGATCCTTCCCTCTGAACAGTGTACACTGAAAGTCATCAATTCTTATGCTTTACATATAGGCGGTGATGGATGAAGATCGAACATTAAGTGAAATGCTACAGGGGTAACAATATCAACTCTGCGCACAAATTTACGATTCCTGTGGCACATTGCCATTAGCGTCTGACTTAAATCAACAAAGCCGGCATTCTTTCGAGTGAAGCACTCGGGCCTGGAGTTCAAGCATGGATGGATGAGAAGTCACAGTTATAAAATGTAGGGTACTTATTGCCCCCTGAAAAAGTTTAAAGACATTTTATAGGTCCACATCTACAAGCAGTCAAAACACATTCAAGCATCTCAAATTTTCCATAAACAAGAAAAGGAAATGAAGCAGGAGGCATGCTGTTTTTATTTGTTTTCATTTAACAGGTTGGTGTTTGAAATTTTCACACATGAGGACACCTTTAATGTTTCAACCAATGGGAATGTCTGGTGGAACAAATAGAAGATGCTTAGTAACAGTAACTAAGGTATTTAATACCTTGTTAACCCAACCCAGCTTACCTCAGGTATTACCTTGTTACCCCAACCCAGTTTTACACAATTTTGAAGATCATGTAAAACAAAATTGATCTTTAAATCGTTTTGGAAAATGTCGAGTAATTTTTTCCATTTTTTAAATGTAAACACACCTTTGCAGGAAATTTGACAATATTCATCGGCACCACTCCCCGACAAAAGTTAATGAGAATGAAAGATATAATTTTTTTCCCCATCTTTTGACACTTGAATGTAGCCTGGATAAGGATGCAGGAAAAAAATGCTTTCTCAAATTGGGCAGAATTTTGCCCCAGTTTGCATGCGTAGGAGTTTTAAAAAGACCTCTGGACAAGACAGTGGAGAACAAAAAAGTTTGAATTATAGAAATCAGCCAAAAAAAAATTGTTAGAGCATAATGTCTAGAAGTACGCAGGAATTAGTTTTGTGTTTCGAAAGCAGTTTTAATGTGTCGTATGTTAAACATTTGTAAATCTGTAGCCCGCAAACTCTCTATTATTTTCAACGGCCATGCTCAGGTGTACTTGCTGGTCAAAGGTAACATTCTCACACTCGTCTACTTGGGTATCGAACTGTGATTCAGCGTTTTTGTTTTCTTACGGTGACACAGAATTGCTGACACAGAATTGATCAATCACCTTAAAATAAATGTCTGAGTATTTAATGGGTGTAACAGTACTCTACAATAATCACTTTAACCAAACTTTGGCAACCTGCCTGTAACTTTTACAGATTACATCAATCTTCTTGGGATAGCATAACTATATCCTGCTCTCTCTCCCCCCCCCCCACAAAAATAATAAGGCCTGGATGAAGGAGATGTTTCAACTAGTAGACAAGCGCACCATAATTAAACGAAATCTGTGAATCCTCATTTACTACATTTCAAAGCTTCATGTGCTTCGAGTTATATAACTTTGTTGAGGTCATGTTGTTTTCACACATATTTGATATCATTCATGTTATCTGAATTAAGGGATCTAAATTGCTGTGTGTTGGTTGCTCTTTATTCCTTCCTCCAATTGGACCGGAAAGTTTGTGTCCAGTATCAACGTGTGTCACTCTCTTATTGTACAAATTGCCACAACACTCATTTCATTTCCTCCCATAGGCTTACCTCCTCTCAATACCTCATTAAGTATAATGGGCCAAGTCTTTCTATTCCCTACCATAGGCTTACCCCTTCTCTCAATACATCATTAAGTATAATGGGCCAAGTCTTTCTATTCCCTACCATAGGCTTACCCCTTCTCTCAATACCTCATTTACTATAATGGGCCAACAGTCATTCTATTTACTCCCATCGGCTTACCACTTCTCAATACATCATTCTCTATAGTAGGCCAGCATTCTGGAACTAGTTTCTTATAGTGACATTCAATGCAGTAATTCTTTTATGCTTTTTTTCAAGCAAATACTACTTAATTAATAACTAATTTATAACTTGCAGGCTGCTTTCACTTTTCCTCTTCCCTGACCTGAATAAAATATTAGGTTTCCGGAAACTTCACTTCACCATGCACAGTTGAATATTGATAGTATCATAAGACTGTAGCATATATACAAAAGCAAAATGAAACCCTTAAAATATGCTGTCAAGTAAATACTTTGAACCTAACTTTAGCATTATGCCTTCTATATGGAAACAAAAGGCGAATATAATTATGAAAAATTCATAACACATACTTGCCTGAACGAGGTCTTATGTATCATTTTCATCATTCTGACTTACCAAGATAGATAGAAGCCTCTGGCAATCATGACAATCACAAGTGTTCCGTACGCAGCCTGTCGAAGAAATGAGAACTCTCATTGGTTAAATTTAATCAAGCATAAAATGATAACGTCAGTTACATGTTGTTCTCTCCTTTTCACACACAAATAAATAATAATAATGAAACATGTTACTGGTGCTTTATCAATTTTTCAGGACAAATATAAACTCGTATGAGCATTGCTAAGATGATGATCAAGTATCTTCAAGAATATTAATTAAAAAAAAAACAATTAAGTCAAGAAACGGACCATGTTGTCAAACCTTCTTGACAATTCTTTTACAGCTAAACCTATCGGAATAGTTGGATCATATGATCATATTAATAATAATGACTAGTCTTACATAGCGCAGACTCCAACAAAAGTTGTTCCATGCGCTTTACGGGTACTGAAGGTGAAAAAACTAATAGAGTTGAGAGAAAAGAAAAGTTTTAAGATTGCGCCTGAACTGAATAATAGAGTCCAAAGACCTAAGTCTATATAATCATATATTTCTCATTTAACCCATGCACATCAATTTTTAACAAATTAAAACAGAGATCAAATACACCACATGGTTAAAAGGTTACAGTATGGCCTCAAAACCCAGTAAAGACCATCAGGGGTCCATGTCCCTCGATAATTTTACTGTGGGTGTGATGCTTCCATGGTGTCAACTTCAACATTACTAAACATATTGTAGGTCTGACTCTAACCCCTCCCCCCATTTCAAATGTGTCAGTGTCCCCTATCCTCCCCCGCCCCCCCCCAAGCACTTCACAAACAGTAAGTGGCTGCCCTGAATTTCTCACACTATACCTGAACTGACTATTGCTGAAGTGCATACTCTTGTTAACGAATACAGAAATAATCCTGCTAATTTCTGCTGAAATATCAGATCTATATTAAAACTACACACACATATGCCTATATCACTGTGATATCACAGTGACTTTAATAAAGGCCAAGCGATACCTCTGGTCTGATGAAACAGGTTTTGGGAGTTAATAATTGACTTTTTTCTTCCTATAAATACTGTATATTTTACAACATTAGCGGAAAGGGGTGGTAGTACTGTTTGTATGTACGGGACTCGTATTACATAAAATAGTAGGAAAGTTAATCTCCCTATCGTATGTCCAGGAAATTCAGTTTTGATCACAAAGAGCATAAAACGTACATGCTAATACATGTCCACAAATAGTTCTATAGAGTTCTCATAAATTTGTTATCATTTAGTAAATTAATGTGATGCACCAACCCAATTTTTGTAATCGAAAGTCATAACTTCCGTACAGTATATCCCTGCATGTAGCATGTCAATTTTTTTTCCATGTCAATTAAAAAAAACAAAACTTAACATTAACATTTACGCCTGCATTGAGAAACTGACTTATATCATCAATTACAGCCTTAAAGGAGTATTCCATATAATTTAATAGCACACTTCAAGATGAATATCTTGAAACCTGCAGACTAGCTTTAAACCATTACTAGCACTCAAATTATTTTCTCTCTCTTTGTCGTTGCACTATCCTGCCTAAAATTATCCTGTAAAAACAGCTGTCCGTGACTTTTCTGCTTTCACAAGTCAGCAAACATGGGCACAGTACATTGATTTCAATTTAATACTGTCTCGATCCACTCGAATCAGGTATCGATCAGATTCACTTGACCTTAGAAAGGAAAAATTCTTTAAGATTAAAACAGTTCAGAGAACTATATAAAGTCAATTAATTAGCACATTATGACATCAGCAACTTTTCTTTTTATAATTATTTTTTAATTGGCAGATTACAGTATTTATAAGCTATGTTTATAGTACTGTATGTTGTATATATAGTTTAACAGATTGGTGTAGCATTAGCTAGGCTTTTGATATCTGTGTTAAAGAAGAAACAGGCTTTTTAAAGTCTAGTTTTCAAACAGAGACAAAGAGAGAGATAGAGAGAGATAAGAAAAATGTACACAAACTGCTTAGTTATTGCAAAGCCTCCGTAGATAAATATGCAAAGTTTAAACTAAATTTTTAGCTGTTGCATTTTTCACTAGGGATCATGACAAACTGAATACAAAACATGTGTTGTGTTGTCTGGGGGGGGGGGGGTAGGAAGCTCCAAAAACGTGTAGGGGGGGCACAACATCAGAGGGTCACTTTCTCATTCCACAACCACCACTCGTTATGCTATAAACCGATACACACCGGCCATATCACTTAAATATATATGTGTTAGTATGCTATCAATACTGTTATGGTGCACATGACTCTATTTAAAATTAACAAAGGCTTTTAAGATGTATTCAAAAGACAGTTCTTCATCAAAGGGGCACATTTTATTTGCCAGTAGGGCACAATTTGCTATTTTGGAAAAAAGTGTGGCAGGGGGGGGGGCACGTGCCCCCAGGGCTCCTACCCCCTGCATGTTGTCTTGTGTCATGTTGTCTTGTGTTGTCTAGTCACCCATTCCACAAATGAGCAAGAAGGTTTGTGACGTTTTCTCCTGCAACTGGAGATATTACATAATACGAAGGCCCATAAACTATACAATTTTTATATTGTACCGACGTATTTGTAACATGACAAACATACCAGTTGTGACATTAATATGACAGAGGTAACACTACTGTATATACTGAACATAGTGGTTTTTATTTCAAATTGCATTTTGGGAGGACAACTGGACTTAAAACAACCATAATATGAAGTTAGTTTTGTTCTGTGTTCTCTACAGGTAAGTCTACACAAAATAGATTTCAAGGACCTATATTCCTTTTATATACAGGGCAGTTGAAAGTGCAAAGTAATTTTCTAACCTTGGTTTTGAACTGACTACTTCTAATGTATCAGTTCAAGACAAAGAGAATCCTTAAACTCGGGATTCAATGCTTCAATACTTTATAGTTTGCTTAACAACTTTGCTTTCATAATTCACCCCCCACCCCATAGTTGATTTATGAATTCACTGTGATAATGCTGCAACTGTTTTGCTTGTATCATTCAATTTGAAGGTCAGATAAAAAAGCAATTTGTTTTTATTACTAGAAAAATATTATTTTCTCTCTGTGGATAAAGTATATCATCTGCATTTTATGAAGAATTGCAGGAGACATTGTCAGTGCTATTCCTTATGACGATGAAATCGCCAGGCACCTTTATAAAACCTTGAATAACTAAATGTGGTTCCCGCACACTGACATCACCAATGTACCTATTAGATAGGCTTCTAGCTATTGATACGTGACATGAACTTCAAGCACTATTTACTATTTTTGGGGGCCAGTCTTTAAAGGTTCCCCATGGTCCACATGCAGCAGATAGTTCCGAGCAGAAGTCTGTTTCTGTGTATTTAATTCCCGGGGCCACCTTCCCCCCGGTAAGGGCCTGCACTCAGATACTGGTAAATCGAATAGCTGGAACTTCCGGATGGGTGACAAATTCACTCTATGTCCCCTACTCCTGGTTACGCCACTCCCCTGGTTAAGCCACTCCCCTGGTTACGCCACTCCCCTGCTTACACCACTCACCTGGAAAAGATATGGGTTTTTAAAGATGGTATAGATTGCTGTTACTCCCGCACATACAAGGAGAAGCAAGGCAATCAGTCCTTTGTTATGATGGTCTCTCTTGGAATGACATTCGAATCTAACAGTGGAAAAAATTGAAAACACACAAAAACAAAGAGTGAAAATTAATAATATGGGACAAATTTAAGGCCAACATTTTTGAGAGATGAAATGAAGTGAAATTTCAGTTGTTACTTTAAGTATCAACAATGGCAGTGGTGGGCGCTACGTGGGCCATGAGGGGGCAATTCGCCCAGATTTTCCCCTTGCTACCCTCCCACCCCCCTTACCGGTTTCCCCCAACCAGATCTGCTACTTATCCAAAATATATAGAACTATAGGCTAATATGCTAGTTTGTATTAGAATCACCTTGCAATGCATTAATGCATCAATTGATAGCACCATTTTGCAGCTAAGTAACTTTACTTGTAGAATAATTCCCAATGGGGAGAGGAAACCCCTTTTGCCCCCCCAAAAAATATGCCTTTTCCCCTAGTTGGCCCCCTCCCCCAGATTATCTTTAATAGGGAAGAAAAATGTTATGCAGACGTGACAAAAATTAATTAATCAATTAAAGAGCCCGTCGTCGGCAAAACGGCCGTAAAAATTGGATTCTGAGTTGGCTTGTCTCTCTTTCTTAATTAATAATAAACAAGTTAAGGCATCACAGACACACACACACGCAGACACAACATCACCCGCATAGATTTCCTTTACCTCCAGCAAGGATTTCAAAGTTATGGAATTAGAGAGGGAACACTTTTTTTTGTCAATATAAACAGAGACCAAACAGTGGAAACAGGAAAATCAGGTACGACCGACTGATTTGTTTGAAAGACTCCCGGAACGACATTTTCCTCAGATACGCATTGACTCACATGCAGTAGAGAAATAGACAGGATCCCCAGATCATCGGAAGTTCATCTAGGAGCTACGGAGGAAAGGAAAGACAAAAATCATTGGAAAAAAAAGTCTTATATAATTGTGGAAGACATGGAAAACATGTGTTTCGTGCAGTGCTAGCCAAACAACGACCTGAGACCTGAGATGCTTAGTCGCTGACAGCCGGTGTTTCAAAGTACATTATAGCCAGCGATAGAGAATAAGGTTTTTGTTGTTGTGGTAAATGTTTGCATTTTGTTTTACATTTTGACATGTATCACTCAGAATAATCTGAAATGAAACCTTTGTTTTCATATTTTATGTCAGCCACCGCCGCATTCTCAGGTTTGATTTTAAGGGCAACCGTTGTACAGTAGATCGTGCAGCTGGTCTACAGCAGAACAGTGTGGCCAGAAGAAAAATCTCTGAATGAGAAGGAAATATGTTCTGTTCACATTATACTTGGTTCCCCATCGTGTCAAGAGCGAACCAATCAGTTAAGCGATGAGTAACTTGAGACTTAACAACGATCTGATTAATTTCCATATAAGTATGGTATGGTACTGTGTGTCATTTGCAATTTTACACAGGCTTGAAAACTCCTCATAGCTAACTTGATAGTACTTATGAGGTTACAACCAATTTACTGAAAACACTTTTAAACTACAGTGAGTTCTATCAGTGGTTCAAAATAAAATTTCATATATTTTTTTTCTTGAAATTTTTTGACAAATTTTAATGTAACTGTGTTATTATGTTTCATTGGCAATATTTGGCATTGTTTACAGCTTTCTTGAATCCAAAGTAGGATATTGTTGGATATAATAGGTATTAACAGAGATAAGTTTTCAAGTACAGTACCTTAGATATTACCTTAATGGGGTATAGGGGGAGTTTCCATGGTGCCACAAAATAGTGACAAGTCCCAGGCAAACTCCCAACTTATATTCAATTGATATTCCTTTGTAATATCTGTATACAGCTATTACCCATGTAATTACAAGGGATATGCATGACTTCACACGCTGTGTTAGGACTGTTGGATTTATAGCGTGGACTTGTATAATTGGTATTTTGGAAATATCCCCAAAATAGTACATGGGCCTTAATCTGGAAACAATTGTTCAAGAGAGTGAAGCGTATTATTTGTTGTGATTGTTGTTCACAGTATGGCTGTGAGTGCATTGTGAATTTTAAGCAAGCATTTAAGCAACAACAGACCTTACACTGTTCTTTGATATGCTGTGAAAAGTAGACCTAAATTCCACATATATACATGTGAACTGGAACTTTGTCAATATGTTTTTTTATTGGCTTTGTCAATTAAACACTGAAAAGAAAAATCCTATTCGAGGTTGTAACCTTGAAAATTAAGGTTACGAACTTACTGTCCTTTTGTAAAGTATTAAATTTGTAACAAAGAAACAAAAA
>JAIPMN010011969.1:0-10203 GCA_020650975.1 Apostichopus californicus
GGTGTTAAACGCAAACATGTCCAAATCGCAATAACTTGGCTACTATTAGTCTGAATTTCGTCAAACTTGGTATGATGATATTGGCAGATAGCCTCTACACATGCTGATGTGTGTTGCAATTGATATCATGCATATTTATGAGGGGCGGGGCTTAGCATTGTTTCGGTATGAAAAGTTTGTATGCATGGTAACTCAACAAGGAAATGAACGATCATAGGGCTTGAAATAACTCAAAAAAAGGCACAACAAAAATGCTTTGGTATAGGTGTCAATTATGAAGGGCATATGACAGCTAATGTGAAGGGCATGACAGCAAATATGAATCCGAGGAAAGGCGTATATACAGCATTTTTTGTCTACGCAGTACTACGTTGTTTACAGAGTAGTAAAACTATAATCAGACTATTTCATTATGAATAACACAAAAACTCAAGTATCAGACTACACATAAAAACACAAGTAACAAACTACACATTGTTGTTTTTCCAGAATGAAAGTTTCCTTTGCAGTTTTATATACAGTTTTGCTTACAAATCTGATCTTAGTGCAAAGCAATTAATTAAATTCAAGTAGGCTACATCGTACAAATAAAAATACCCCTGTAAGGCTTCGAATATCGTGGGGTTCACAATTATGTCTTGAAAATTTAAGGCGAGTAGAGTTCGCAGTTAACATTACGAGAACCCTTTTCAATAAAATGTCTTTTCTTCCTCATTGTATAGGTAATAAAACTTCCACATATTTTATCTGGCTCAGTCATGAACTCGATCGAACTGAACAATCGTTTACTTGAATGTTCGACCAACAACACACACAGGCTCCTAGCTAACAGTCTTTACCAGCCTACGTTGTTGCAACTAGCATATCTAGCATTCTTTATGGCGAAGCAAGATGATACTGTGTAGTCTCTGTCCCGTCCGAAAAATACATACTGTGCTGTGGCACCATAGACCTTGTGTGTACACGCATTGTACAGCACACAGATGACAGAAATGGAGAATAAAAGTGAAAAGATCGCTGATTTGCGCAGGACGAAAAAAAAATCTTAATATTGTTGTAATTTTAGTGTACGAATGTACAGAACAGAAAGATGGGCACCGACGGCAAACAAAAAGAGCACGATGGCAATTTGCTTGCCGTCGGTTGAGTGTATTTTACAAGGGCACAACGGCAAGCACGTCGCTTACTTCAATAACTAATAGTGAGTCTGATGATTTTGATGCTCATATCTTGATAATTTATGAGGTTGCAGGGTCAAACGTCAACATTTTCAACTGGTATTAACTACTGACAACCATCATTTGGAATATCACCAAACTTGGTATGTTGATGTTGGTAGATAGCTTATACACATGCTGTATGTTGCAATTGGTATTATACAAATTTATGAGAGGGCAGGGCTTAGCATTACTTTGGTAACAACACTTTGTGTGCATGAATTGCTGTTGTTTTGTTAGGGCTTTCTTAAATTTCCCTATGAATGTAACTCTATTGAACAGCAGCAAGGAACCATGAAATCTTTTCATTATGATTATGTCGGATCAATCATTATGATATTTATTCAATATGCAACATAATTTTCATTACTTGAACTAAGTTCAAGTTTCAAGTTACCTCACAGCAATTATTAAAGATACAGTTATAATAACTGGTTGTGTCGGATCAGTCACCAGATTTTTATTCAATATGCAACATAATTTTCAATACTTTAACAAAGTTAAAGTTTCAAGTTACCTCACTGCAATATACTTATTATTGACGGTTAAGTTTCATTTGGTAGCACTTCACATGTTTATGGCATGGTCCTGACTTTGTTTCGTCTAAGTGATGGTGCGTCCAACTACAAGCATTTTGCAATAACTTGCTGTGTAGCATGTTCTTTGGTCGGCTCAATATATTTCTCCTTCGCGTTCGTAAAAGAAGGAAAAGAAGAAGAAAAATCCGATAGATTTCAGAAGAATCTCAGTTGAATTAAATGTATGTGCACGTACAACGCCTTAACAGGTAAATATGCATGTTTTCAATTTTTCTATTCAATGTTGTAATATTGTTTTATCTTAAGAATATTTATATATATATTTTATTATATTTATATTAGAATTCAATTAATAAATAATCATGAGATTGTGGGGTTAATTACATTTCTTTCTGACCATGCACTAGCTGCACGGCCATCAACCGAGTGAAACATGGGGGGGGGGGTGGAAAGCTGTTGTGAGATTTCTTGAAGACCATCTGAGCGGAGTGGCACCATGTATGGCGCGAAGCATTAAACATTTTTTGGAAAAAGGATTTCTCAGATTGCCGGAAACGGCACTTCTCAGGCTCGCAAGTTGCATCTAAACGGTCTCTATATTTATATTTCAAGTTCTAGAAATTTCTGTACACTTCCTGACAAATAAAACTAACAAATTACTAGATGATTCAGTAAATCATTTGAAAGGGGACAACAACAAAAGAATATGGCAAGGAATGGAGACAAGTTTGCCAGTGTCTTTGAATCGAAATTCCTTCCAGAGGTTCTAGTGGCATATATTGTCAATCAGTCACCATACACCATAAAAATGCCCCAGTAATATTCCTATTGGCTGTGATCATTGTGAAACCTTGTTAACAGACCTGCACTGTTTCTTTTGCAATAATATGTTGATATTGGCAAAAAAGATAACATGTTCATGTTTATATTACCAATACATCTCAACTGGCCAGTAATTTCGAAGTATTTTCTTTCAGCCTATTTGCATTACTCGGTCACAGTTCAAAACTAAGATTTTACGCTTTTGTAAAAATAAATATTATTTTATGATCGAGGCCCCCAAATCCCGATATAAAATCTCAAATTACACCTGTGTAAGGCGTGGACAAAGTCTATCACTCGACATCGCAGTTTGCCTCTTTGGCTCTCCTTGATTTCCCTGCTTTTGAGATTTGGACACCCCGCAAAAGTTACATCTGAATTGCGCGCCACAGTGAGTGCTTACTTTGTCTATGCAAGTTAAGTACAAGGTTCATGCTTCATGTATTAGTGAAAGTCCTGTAAAAGTATCAAGGTAACCAGTCTACTCTTGCTGATCGTGTTTCCAATTCTTATTTCGTGGAAATTTTTAATGTTTCTCAAATCGTTGAAAGCTTTCCCAAAAAGTTTAAGCGACTTTCGTACTTGATCTTCGACGACATCGTAATCGAAAGGCTAACGTTAGAATAGATTGTATTCACAGATGATTCATACTTGGTTGCTGTTAGTGCTACTACACTAGGCCTAGGCTATCCTAACTGAGTTACTACTAGAGCGGCAATACCATATCATATTTTTCACGGAAATTGCCTTCCAGCAATCGTTTGTTTTACAGTAAGATACTCATATATTTTTTAAGTGGCTTCGTGACTATGTCTAGCATATGTAGCCTACTGCAATATAATGTTGAAGATAACCTATAATAGGCTAGCCTAATTGCATAATTCATCATGTGTTTGTAACTTAGTAGAAATTTAATTTTTAATATTTGTGTGGTCGAAGGCTCGTACTCCTAGCCTATTAACTGTATTACTACGGCCTGGGTGTGGCCATGGTTAGTGTGTCATTGTACCCTCTTAGTCTTACCTATTCTGTTATAGCGCCCTCGAACTGATACAAGTTTGTTTTCAAAATGGCTGCCCCTTGTGGCGTTAGGCCTAGCCTATGTATTATAACCAGTCTGTGTTTACCATACATTGGTAGGGTGACTTGGTCTTGGTGTGGTACTGCACAAATCGCCCCTGATGTGGCTGTTGACGTGCAGTCCTTCGAGTTTTGCTAATGGTGCTGCTGACTTTCCAGCATGAACTTGAAGGAGGCGGTGTTTGGTGCTGATTTCAGTTCAGGTGGGAGTGCGTTCCACTGAGGAATGGTGCGAGTGTTGCTATAGCTACGGTTGTCTTGAATGAGTCTATAGGCTGATGGCAGTTGTGTTAATTTAATGGTTATTGATTGGTCGTGGCTATTCTTACGACTAGTCGTAACAATTATTTATAAACTATTCTTACGACATCGGCGAATTCATGCAGTTGCATAAATAAAGCAACTGTGCATGTAGTAGGGGTAACCCTAAATCCTAACCCTAACTGGAAATTATTTTTACTCCTGGTTGTAAAAATAGTACTCCTGGTTGTAAAAATAGCCACGTTAAAGCAACTGCGCATGCGTAATCGGAAATTATTCTGACAACTAGTCGTAAGAAAAGCCACTTTGTTATTGATTCCTCATGTCGTCGGAGAGACTGTATAGTATAGGTTGACGCAGACATCCTATGAAAACAAATTGTGGCTCTATAAGTAGGCCTACAGTAAACAACGGTAAATAAAAGGCAAAATTACCATATTTACGCTCAGGTCTTTTTAACGTATTTACGCTCAGGTCTTTTTAACGTTACAAGCTCAAAACATAAGTTTTTGGCTGTTATTGTTATGGGCCTAGAGCACATTGGCTACTTTTTCTCTTGGAATAACCACTTGGTTAAAATCAAGCAAAATTTCTGCACTTTACTTGGGGATTATGACAATGCACTTGTAACTCCCACTTCACCAGCACTCTCAGTCAAATGTCTGTTGTTGACAAAGAAAAAGTGACCCATATTCTGAGAACGTGAGTCAATTTGTAAATCAATGTAAGAATTGGTCAGTCACTTTTGTGACATGTCCCTTGTTGGTAATTTTTGGGCTCGATGAAATTGTAAACCTATGCGATCATGATGGTATGTGTGTGTGTATGTGACGCCTAGCTTGTAAACACGGTATCTCCAGAAGGGAAGCTTGGACAGATCTCATATTTCATACTTAGGTACACCACATTGAATACAAGAAGCCTAGTGTTTTTGGTGGAGGTCAAAGGTCATTTGGGGTCAAATTGTGAAAACCTTGTAAACACGATACCTCAAGAAGGGAAGCTTGGACGGACCTCATATTTAGTATGAAGGTGTACCACATTGACTGCAAATAGCCTATTGTTTTGGGTGGAGGTCAAAAGTCAGCAGGGGTCAGGTTGTGAAAACCTGGTAAACATATCTCAAGAAGGATAGCTTAAATCAATCTCATATTAAGTATATAAGTGTACAACATTTGAGTGCAAGAACCCTATAGTTTATGGTGGAAGTCAAAGGTCATTTGGGTCAACAGGGGCCACATTGTGAAAACCTTGTAAACATGATATCTCAAGAAGGGAAGCTTGGATCAATCTCATATGTAGTGTATAAGTGTACAACATTGAGTGCAAGAACCCTTTGGTGATTGGTGGAGGTCAGCAGGGGTCAAATTGTGAAAAACTTGTAAACATGATATCTCAAGAAGGAAAGCTTGGATGAGGTATGATTTTGGCACAAAGTTCACTCAATATGTCTTGGCTTATAATGTGCTTTCCCCCTGGATGTTCCCCACTCTGTTATGCTGCATGCTCACACTGGCAGTCTCTGTGATATATATACTCAACAATTTATCAGTATCAAGTGAAGACTCCCAAATTATGTATCCCACCTGGCTTCTTTGTGAAGGCCAGGTTGTACTGTATACCATGTAGCATTTTGAGTGTTGCACAGCCTGCAAGGCCCTTTTTTTTTTTTAATTTTAAAATTTATTCTTGTTTCAGTGTCTATTGCAGTTTGTCACTCAGTGCCCAGTCACGTACTCCACAATTTAAAAACCCTGTGTCTGAACTTGATTGTGTGAACTTTTCTCACCATCAACTGGAGCAACATCACCTTGTCAACCACACTCTTGCTCAGGTAATTTCAAAGCAGATGGTAAAATCATGATTACAGAATTTTGCAATTCTACTTAGTTTTACATTTTTTCACATGGGAACAGGAAGGGGTCCTAGCAAAACAATATATAGATGTAATAGTTTGTTTGCAACTGTTTTCAAACTGTATAGTTACATTTTAATAAATTTATCACAGCCCTCACTACATCAAATGATATGTCACTTATATGCAACTCTCAACTTCTAAATAGATTTGTATCATTTAAATTGTTAACATGAGGTCACATCATCAACACGTTTCAACTAAAACTGAAATTTTGTGACAGCTGATTGAATGATTGTTGGCTGATAATGACAGGTAGCAAATTGTGATACTTTTTAATTGTTCAAATTTGATGTTAATAGTCTGTTTATCAGATGTTCTGAAATAATTTTAATTGTTCCTTGATCTGAAGTTTAATGTTCTTCTCTTTCCTATCTTTGCAGATTTCCCACAAGTTGCTGGACCTATTTCTGCTGGTAATTCCTCTGCTGTCCTTTTCCAGCCAATCAATATTACTTTCATTCACTCAACCATCTTACATAAATCGATCCAACCTTCATTTTCTAATATACATGCATCGAGATTTACACCATTAACCAGCACATCAGTAACGCATCAATTATACCATCAAACTGTATCAATAACGCTGTAGATTAAGCCATCAACCAGCATATCAGTAACGCTGTGGAATGAACCATCAACCAGCGTATCAGTAACGCTGTAAAATAAACCATTAAACAGTGTATCAACCAGTGTATCAGTAACGCTGTAGTTCAAACCAGCGTATCAGTAATGCTGTAAATCAAACCATCAACCAGCGTATCAGTAATGCTGTAGAATAAACCATCAACCAGCGTATCAGTAACGCTGTAAATCAAACCATCAACCAGCGTATCAGTAACGCTGTAGAATAAACCATCAACCAGCGTATCAGTAACGCTGTAGATCAAACCATCAACCAGCTTATCAGTAACGCTGCAGATCAAACCAGCGTATCAGTAACGCTGTAAATCAAACCATCAACCAGCGTATCAGTAACGCTGTAGAATAAACCATCAACCAGCGTATCAGTAACGCTGTAGATCAAACAGCATATCAGTAACGCTGTAGAATAAACCAGCGTATCAGTAACGCTGTAGATCAAACCAGCGTATCAGTAACGCTGTAGATCAAACCATCAACCAGCGTGGCAGTAACGCTGTAGGTCAACCAGCGTATCAGTAACGCTGTAAATCAAACCAACCAGCGTATCAGTAACGCTGTAGAATAAACCATCAACCAGCGTATCAATAACGCTGTCAATCAAACCATCAACCAGCGTATCAGTAACGCTGTAGAATAAACCATCAACCAGCGTATCAGTAACGCTGTAGATCAAACCATCAACCAGCGTATCAGTAACGCTGTAAATCAAACCATCAACCAGCGTATCAGTAACGCTGTAGATCAAACCAGCTTATCAGTAACGCTGTAAATCAAACCATCAACCAGCATGTCAGTAACGTTGTAGATCAACCAGCAATCCAGTAACATTAGATAAAACCAACCAGCGTATCAGTAACGCTGTAGATTATACCATCAGTAACACTATTAATTCTTATATTATCAAGAAGTGTATCAGTATCACTTTTGATCATAACTTGCATGTCAATCACTGCATCTACTGGCATGAGTAAGCTTATCAACTTCAGTTAGCCTATTAAATTCCATATCTATCCATGTATTCCTGTCTTGTACAGTATCAGCTCATATATGTCAATCTGCCTTTCAAATCCATAGCAAGTCACTTTCGATCACAACTTTAGCATTACTTCTCCATTTGTGTATATAAAATTGTATAATTTATTCAGCCATGCCACAAACTAAAAAGGCAAGCTACCAGCAAAGAAACAAATCAAACCGACAAAGAATTCTAGCAAGAAGGTCAAACCAGCAATGCCAATTACTTACAAACCCTAACCAAAGCGTAGATGAAGTATCACTACAACATTCACCCCATGCATTAACTGATATCTATTTACAAAGTGTGCAGAATCATGACACATTTAATTTCTTTCCAGTTGATGATGCTTGGCGCATTGCTAAGGTTAACGTCTTCGGACAATTAAATCAGCATCTTCATACCAATCATACTATGAATCTGCCACATGTCAAAAATTCGATCACATACATTAATACGGCAAAACCATGTGATGTTTGGAAAATAAATGCTGATGGGAATTGTTTCTTCAGAAGTTTGTCATTCTTAATAACAAATTCTGAAGCTAATCATCACAGTGTAAGAAGACTTGTGGTACAATCTATTGAAGAATCTCACCTTCCACCTTCTACTAATTCTGTGGAAGAATACATTCAGACATCAGGTATTTTGAATGATGGAGTATGGTCTACAGAAGTTGAAATAATGGCAGCTGCAAAACTTCTACAAACTGACATATATACATATGCTAGATGTGGAAATCAATGGAAATGGCTTAGATTTCCAGCATGTGGTAATCTCAGAGACAGGGTGGATACAACTAAACATGCAATTTATTTACAAAACACAAATAGTGATCACTTTGATGTTGTTTATGGACTTGATAACACTGATCTCTGTCTTCTAATGAATAGCCATATATCTTTGGAACCTAAAACAACTATACAGAGGATACAAGAAGAACAAAAAAGGCAAACTTTATGGCACAAACGTGAAGTTGAAGAAAAAAAAAATATTCAATTATCTCACAGCAAGTGTAATTGTAATAGTACCAAACGAATGCAAAACCTAAGACAAAAAAACAAAGCATATAGAGAAGAAGAAAGAACCAAAAATGCAAAAAGAATGAGAACTAAACGAACACATAAAGTATACACTCAACATGAAAGGAATCAAAATACGAAAAGAATGACGGACTTAAGACAAAGCAAGGAGTACACTCAAAATGAAAAGAAACAAAACATCAAACGAATGAAAGAAACAAGAAACAACGAAGAGTATGTTCAGAATGAAAAGAAACAGAAGATTAAACAAATGAAAGAAACAAGAAACAACGAAGAGTATGTTCAGAATGAACAGAAACAAAACATCAAACGAATGAAAGAAACCAGAAACAATGAAGAGTATGTTCAGAATGAAAAGAAACAAAACATCAAACGAATGAAAGAAACAAGAACTAACGAAGAGTATGTTCAGAATGAACAAAAACAAAACATCAAACGAATAAAAGAAACAAGAAGCAACGAAGAGTATGCTCAGAATGAAAAGAAACAAAATATCAAACGAATAAAAGAAACAAGAAGCAACGAAAAGTATACTCAGAATGAACAAAAACAAAACATCAAACGAATGAAAGAAACAAGAAACAAAAAAAAGTATGCTCAGAATGAAAACCAGCAAAACATCAAACGAATGAGAGATACAAGAAACAAAAAAAAGTATGCTCAGAATGAAAACCAGCAAAACATCAAACGAATGAGAGAAACAAGAAACAAAAAAAAGTATGCTCAGAATGAAAACCAGCAAAACATCAAACGAATGAGAGAGAGGAGAAAGAAAGAAGAATACACTCGGAATGAAAAGAAACAAAACTTCAAACGAATGAAAACTATCCGTAACAGCAAAACCTACACTGTACAAGAAAGGAAGAAGAACAAAGAACGAATGGCAGAAACTAGAACAGATGCACAATACACTACAAAAGAAATTAACTACAAACAAAACATGAGAGCTACAAGTCGATCATCATCCATCCAAGAATTGCAACAATTTTTTTGGAATTCCATTTCAGTTGGTCCAGAATATGTATGCAGCTGTTGTGAACAACTTTGGTATAAAGAAAGTGTAACTGACTTTGCACATACACTTAAAAAAGACACATTAGACATTGCTTTACATAACTCTTTTACAACTCACAACAGTGTTTGGATATGTCGTACTTGCAAGGAATACATTAAATCTGAAAAGATACCTCCACTGAGCCTAAACAATAACATGAGGCTTCCGGTTGTACCAAATGAGTTGCAATTGCATTCTCTGGAAGAGAGATTGGTCGCTCTTCGAACACCATTCATGCAGATACGAGAACTTCCAAGAGGACGCCAATTGAATGTTAAAGGGAACGTGGTTAACGTTCTTGCTGATGTATCAACTACAATAAGGTCATTACCACAAAAACTAGATGAAAGCATGACCATTCCTGTGAAGTTTAAAAGGAAGCTATCATTTAAGCACTCTGTTCAAAGTGAAAATATCAGACCTAACAAGGTCATTAATGCTGCAAAATGGCTTGTTGCAAACAGTTCTTTATACAGAGATGAAGGTGTAGCAATTGATAGCAAGTGGAATGAAACCATGCACCAAATGGAGGATGATTGGCAGGAGTTCATGGAACCCACTGAAGAACAAATAAACCCATTAGAGAATGGTGACCTATCAGTAGCTGCAACT
>JAIPMN010011971.1:0-14135 GCA_020650975.1 Apostichopus californicus
ATATATATTTATATATCTTAGTTGTAGCATGAGCTGATATTCTCAAATTCGTATCAATATTATAAATTTATCAACTTATTTCAGTAACCTGAGCTTCAACGGAATAAGAAATTTGTCAAAGGGTGCTTTCGAAGATCTGTTGTCACTTCGGAGTCTGTAAGTACCTGCAAAGATTCTTGAACGCAAGGAATTAAGGTCCCTTTACCGATGTCCAAATTGGGAATTACTGTCGAAATAAATCTTAAAGTTCTTCAGTTTAGAAAAGAAAGTGATATTACGTATACTTTAGTAGAAAATATATTCTCTGTAATTTGTATGATGTGAAATGATGTTTCTCAATACTTAATTTATAATTAAGAACATCCCTGAAGTTAAAAAAGTCTAAAATATAAGTGAAATAGCCGCTTGATGAAAACTATGGTACATATTTGTTAACGTTTCTTGTGAAGCAAATGTTTATCGGACAATATCAGTTCTCTTCGTTATTTCTTCTAAAAGTTTTTGAACGAATATAGTAGATTCAGCTGGCTAATTCTGCACAATGGTTCATCGCTAGTTTTTGTAGCATTTAAGTATTTTAATCACTTTTACGTCAACACTATCATCTTTTAGAAGCTTTTTTACTTCGTTACAGGGATTTGAGTAGTAATAAACTGCGGACATTGTCACCGAAGTTGTTTGAGAATTTTACGATGCTTGATTGGTTGTAAGTATTCTCTTATGTATGTTAGCAAAAAGAAACAATTATAAGAAGTTTTTGTATAACATTTAAATTAAAAATTCTCTCTGACTAAAAAATAAAAATAAAACAATGTTTGAGAAGTGTACTGTATTCGTTTGGAAAGTGAGCTATACGTACTTGAACAAACGACGCATCATGACCTAGATCTTGACCTGGGAACCTTTCGTTTCCAGAACGTTATTGCAATTTAGCATTATATTTAGTATAGTACAAAATCATTGCACAATGAGATAAATTATCAAAAGAAAATTGAAAGGATAATTAATATGTAAAATAACATTGCCTGCAACGGGATTGGAACTAGAACTTTTACGTGACCCGCCCTGCGGGAATCTAAACGTCACGGCCAAAGGCACTACCAAACCAACCCGCCCTGACAAATAAACCTCAAGTCAAGCGAGCCAACAAAAAAGTAAGTACGCCCAACGACCACCAGAGACAAACCCCCAATCACCCACTAGAACATTCAACAAACCACAAAAGGACGACCAGCACGCAACGAAACAAAACACCCCTCCCCAGCACACCAGCGTCCAAAAACTAGTGGTTAGTATATGGGCACAAACTCCAACTTCCCTTGAACTTCAAATTCTTTTGGCTATCTGGCTTTTAGCTTTATATAAAACTATGGAGTGATCTTTGGACACACGGCATGCAAGGTACTGTGGCATCTAACTGGCACTGCCATAGATTAACTGGTTACCAACTAAAGGGTGATAGGTTAGCTGACCGAACGCAATATTTGCAATCCTGTGTCAGTGGTATATTTAAAACACTTTGTTTCAAAATATAATATGTTGTCGTATGTAAAAGAAAAATGTTTTAAAGTGATCTAATTTGTTATTTGTTTTACCAAATGATAACCATGTTGGAATTGTAAACTCTCACACAGGCATCTAAGTAATAATCTGATCATCGAGCTGCGAAACGACAGCTTTGTTGGATTATCAGCGTTGAGAATCATGTAAGTCCATTATCGGAATACGTGAGTTCTTTGTAAAATGTTTCCAAATGATATACCCACAGAAGAAATGTAAAAAAGAAAGTGTTACACTATAGTGCACCACGGCTGCTTTGTTCACATTTATGATGTTACCACCATTCTTTCTTTAGCAAGCAGTGACGGATGCATGCTTTTATAAATTAGGGTGTATTGAAGACGACTCCCTATGTATGGGTTTAGAGTATGCTCCCTATGTCTAAACGCAAGGTTGTGCTAAAAATTACATTTTTATTTGTGTAGTCTCCCATTTACTACGTTCATAAAAGATGTAACTTGACAATTAAATCAATTTCTGTCAACATTTCCTGCAGACACCTTGATAGAAACAAAATACGATTTCTGGCTGTCGGGAGTCTTCGTGGAATCACGAATGTGGATTTTCTGTATGTGTGACTTTTTGTACTTTCTACGTATTGTTCCAATGTAATTAATGTATTAATTGGCCGAAGTAGATTACTAATATGTTACTTCCTGGAATATTTACTAAATAAATCTTCTTTATTGAGTATTATACATGTATTTAATCTCTATAACACTTTTAATATTGCAATAATCACGTGCCCAAAGCATATTGCAAATTTTCAATAAAACCTTTATTCCCCTGTGGTATCAGCACACTCTTGACTAACTGTGCTAAAGGTCTGAACATATATGGTGTTTATTATAACATGATCCAAAAACTGCTGTTCAAAATTTTCTTTTTTATATAAAGAACAATATACTACTACTTATTACTACTCTTACGTTTCATTTCAAATTCCAGCGACTTGTCGGGTAACAACATTGTCGAAATACTTCCAGGTCTTTTCAACCAAACCCACTGGAAGAAAATGAGGACAATCTTTCTTCAAAGGAATAACCTTACAATAATCCACAGAAACGCATTTCATGGTTTGGATATGCTAACATTCTTGTATGTATTTATTACTTATATTAACAAATAAAAATGTCATAGTGGAGTCATGTGTGATCCGAACAACTTATGTTGTCTATACTTGGTTGTCAGGTGATGTGCGGTCTGAGACAGTATTCCTCAGCTTAAAGGATTTCTTGGTTTGGATATGCTAACATTCTTGTATGTAGTTCTTACTTATATTAACATATAAACATTTCATTGTGGAATCACGGGTTTAGCCCAAATGGGTACTAACAAATCAATCATGAGATCATGTTTCCCGGTCAACGGAGATCAAAATGGTTGACAACGGGTTCGCACTGCGTCTTTTTCTTTCTCAGATGTTTATACAGCAATCAAATCCACACTATTGAGGATAACGTTTTCTCTCAGATGAATCTGTGGTACCTGTAAGTATTTAAAACGTAAAATACACATATATGATAAACAAGTTGGCACGATTGAAGATAGGGGGAAACGCGACAAATTCCCCTCATACATTAATGATTGGTGATAAATGATTCTTGGGATATAACTAAATACACTCAGAAAGCTTAAACCCCAAAATATAATTAATTACGTACTAATTAGCTAAAATCTACGTGCATGTTTGCATACGAAACGACTGATTTTTCACTAATAGGAAAATTACGTTACGTGTACGGAGTGATTTCGTTGTATATACTACAGAGTATGCTATTACTTACCTTCCCCTTTCAGACTGGAAATATGCTGTATAATTTCGTGTTGTGCTGCGCAGAAGTGTTATTCCTTTGGACTGATCCGCGCTGCAACACTACACGTCTTCAAAATTAGAAAGGAAAGGAAAATGCATTCAATGACACAAAATTGTCTTCAAAAGTTCGAATTATATGGATTTTAGCAACGGAAACCTTCCCGAACGAGCCAGGATGTTAGGTGTTTAACATATATAAAAAATATATATATATAAGTTTTCATTTTTAAGTGTCGCCAGACAGTAGTCAAACAGTAGTATCTAACGCAAATCATTCTTATATTTTAAATTTATTTCCACAGATTTAAAAGTTGTCAACCCTCCAATCCCCAAGCTTTGCATGGCTCACACGTATTGCTATAACGATGCTGAGGTGTTGAGCCTTTTCACGGCAATGATAATGACATGACATCATCATGATAATTTCCATTCTCATACTGAAAGTTATTATTGTTTCTCATTCAGATACTTATTTCAGAATAAACTAACCAACATCACCGGAAATCCGTTTGAAAGTAATACTATGAAGCAACTGTAAGTAGTCCCTAACTAAATAATAAAGCGTTCACGACCGCCAAATAGTACAAAGATCATTGAATTTTAAGTGTATTCTAAATTTAGTTATTTATAATAAATAATTCGGTTCATACCCTACAAAGCATTTTAATACAGAAACATTTCGTGCTGCGTGTTTCCTGAGTTATTGGAACCTACTTTTAGGCTTGGCAAAAAGAAAAAGACGAAGAAAAAAAAAGACTGTTGGGGGATTGAAAAGCCATTGAGTTCATATGCATAACCATGCTTCAAGTTAAATGTGCTTGTATTATGGCATAAGGTAATGTGGGGTGGTAACTTGTACAGGTCTATTGCTCCAGACGCCTTTGCAGTGTCGGGCCTGTCTGACAGATAACACTACCACGGATTCTTGTAGGTCACTGAGGGATTACATATCATATGTTATTCTATGGTATCTGTATACCGCAATAAAACATAAGTAGGCCTAGTTCCTTTTATATTAATCGAAACCCCTCGCTTTGATAACCGGAGTTGTATGATTTGAAAGTTACTGTATTCATGGTGCATTGGTTTCTGTGTACTATGATAAGTCTGTTGAGAAGATACAGACGTTTACGCTGTCGATCTTTTTAAAGTACCAATTTTAGCCCCAGTTCCGGGTGATTATCGCTTTATATTTGTCACGTAAAAGAACCTGACCGACGCAACCACATAACTCTCAAATGCCCCTGAGTATTGTGCATGTTTATACTTGTATTGTTGATAACCCTATATTCGAGCAAGCTTAATTTGTTTTGGATCTTTCTTAATATGCAAGGTTCTACTCATACTGATATACATGTTTCTTGCTACAGCAACATGTAGTGATACATGCAGTGTTTATAACGTTGTGTAGGAATTATGGAATATAAAAAGTGTATATTCATTGACATATAAAAACGTGTCCCTCTTTCTTGTCGCATCCAAATGTTTGATGGAATGTTACAACTTTTTATCATGCCTGTTTATCATGCATGTTTATCATGCCTACTGTACTGCGTCAATTATCAACGCTTGCTCCTCAGAGAAGTTGTAACAGGGTTAAAGACTAATCCAATATGGACAGGAAGATTACAAGATAAGTCTCAATTGGAATTAAAAAGCTATAGATCATCGATAACAATGTATATGTCAATCACATTACAGTATACCTTGGATGGATCCACACTACCTCAGAACATAAAAATGCTGACTCAATAGTAGGCCACAGATGTCCCTATATTGTAATCTGAGTAGAATAAGGAACACTTCTTTTTAATGTTGGATCTTTGACACGCAGTTTGGTTCAGCCTTTCAAAGGAAACATAGGCGTAATCCAGTTAATTGGCAAATTCAATGCATTACTTTATGAACAGACACTCTATTCTTCATTTCAAAAAGCCACTCAACAAAATAATTGGATTTTTTGTTAAGATCTTAAAACGAACATATATATAAATCTTCACGTAGTTCTCCTTCATGTTTTCAGACACCTTTACGGTAATGAAATAAATTACTTTGACCCAGACGCCCTGATGAAAATACCAAGTAATACGACTATGTGAGTACTTAACAAGACCATGCTTGAATATGTAATACAACGGCCCGGACCTATTCATCATCAGTACTTTATATACTGTGATATTAACCTATGTAATATTTAAACCATTTAATCGGTTTTGATGAACGTTATGTATATGGTACTTTTTTGACACTGTCCACTTTGTTTCTCCAAAGTAAAGGAATACAATTTTATTTCTAAGCTGGACTTACTATGCGTCGAACACTGAATTGCGTACCTGGCAACATATTCTTTGGAAGTAGGTGAACAGTGATAACGTAATTTTCAGATGTCTCCTATTGTTAAGTTTAACTTATAGCGCTTTTAAACACCATTTTTTCACAGCTTTATAAGTTGCAACTTTTTGCGTACTATACCGAGAAACACAATACATAGTAACATGTAAGTATAGATTACCTTTCAATGGTCTTGAGATACCCATGTAGCTAATAACAAAAATACAGTGCACTGCTATATGGACTTCTGTAATTAAAATATTCATAAATTCTTGAACTAACTGGCTGTTAACTTTCTTTAAAGGAAAAGTTGAAAGTCCATTCTCGTCATTATCATTGAAAATGTTCAAGCGATTATCCAATCTAACTACTTCATGGTTTCAACAGTTATAATGATATTATTGTTTAGTAAATATATAATATTTCGAACTGCAAAACAGAGGATTCCTTTGCTACATATGACATTCGTGTATATCCATCCGAAACGCATAAAACGTACAATCAACCTTAAGATAACCCTGTAACTTATTTATATATCCCTAAATTGGCTACGGACTCAGTATAGGAACTTAAGAAGTATGAACAATGAAGCGGTGATATGATAAACATGACAATTAACAGTCATTTCTGAATCAGCCATTGGTGGGAATGGCGATAAAGCGTCCTTTGTTTCAAAATTAACCAATTTAATGTATAATATTTACTTCCGATGTCACTAATATGGATGGTGATTTTACTGCCAACAGCGCATGTGTAAGTCCATCATCATTACCTCATATGGAAGTACGGCGAAACATTGAGATTGCCGAATCACTTGGGAAAGATGGCTTCAACTGCACATTCGATCAATTCAATAGCATGTGTACACCATGTAAAGTAGGTACCTATGGTGATACAGTTAAGGGTGGATGCTTTCCGTGCCCAAGAGGTAAATATAATATCCACCTTCCAGGTATTATCAACGTGCAGAATATTTCTTATAGCAGTCAAAAAATGTTGCAATTCTGGTTAATGAGAAACAGATTTGTATAGTTATAATAAATAATTAGACTGCTAAACAATTGTTACACATATAATATGTTCAAAGGGTATGAAAAACTGGAGTGCAGTAGTCGGGTGATGCTTCAAATAAAGTATTATCAATTAATTGTTGTTATTATAACATTCATTTTAGGTTCATTTAATTTTGTTCAGGGATTAGAACATACAGTCAAGGTTGTATCGTCTTCGTGGCTGCTTGTTTGTCAATGGCGTCAAGTTTCGTACAATATTATGAGGTCAACATCTTCCAATCTTTGACATAAACACTGATTTACCTGTAACAAGAATAATATGATATGTATTAATAGCACATGAAGAAATATGTTTTTCCATCACCATGTTTATAGACAGGTGTAACGAGATACAGTAATTCATTATCACCGATCATCGTTTATCAATGCAACCTTCTTATCTTCTTCTATTCTCCCTCAATTTAGGTGGATTTTATCAAGATGAAATAGCCCAAACAGTGCCGACTTACAACAGTTGGAATATACCTTGCAAATTATGTAACGAAGGAACATATGCTAAAACAGGTAAAGCTACTTCGGCAAAAGATTGCGAAGTTTGCCCAGGAGGGACCAATCAAACAATTGAAGCTGGTTATCGCGCGTGTTACTGTAAGGAGACATATGCACGTACGGATCGTTATGGCCCGTGCTATGTCTGTCTCCAAGAAGGACTGGATTGCAATAAGGACTTCCAGGCCCTCCTTCCCGGGTATATGTGGAATTGGAGCTTCCCTGGTGCAAGTATCGCTAATTACAAACACTTTGTAGCTAATATAATGTTACCTATTGATCCTGGTTCCTTACCAGAGAAATACGACGGTGATATTCCACGTGTATTTAAATGTCCGAGAAGTGAAAGTTGCCCTAATGACAACGACAGTATAGCTGGTAACTGTGCTAATGGTTACACTGGGTGGCTATGTACCAACTGTGAACCTGGGTACTATTCGGTGCTTACCTTATGTGTCGCTTGTCCAAGTTTGATGATTCTCATTGTGGAAAGCTGTGTGTTCTTTTTTGTTTGCGTATTGGCATGCGTGTTATTATCTTGGCAGATTGAGCGAAAAGCGGGAAAGGACAGTCAGACGAGGTTATTCATTGACGTCATGATTGCTAGAGTAAAAATATTGCTTGGATTCTATCAAGTTATTGGGGAGATATTTACATCTCTGCATGATATTAACTGGACTGGGCCATTAGTGTTAATTGGCAAGTTCATTTCAGCCTTCGAAGTTAATATCTTACGGTTGTTCATCCGCCCAAGATGCTTCGATGTGAAACTCGCACTAAACCCTAAAATACAATTCGTTATCGGTGCAGTTTCACCTATGGTGATTGTGCTTATCCTCTTCCTTGTTTATCAAGCAAAGAAATTATACGTACGTATAAGGTTCTCACCAGTCGTGCGTATGTCTTTTCGGTCTGAATTTGAAAAATTGAAATCGTCTCTCTTTACATGCGTAGTCGTTCTCTGGTTCATCATGTACCCTCCAGTATGTTCAGTTATCTTTAGCCTCTATCCGATTTCTTGTAAATCATTTCCATTAGACCAAGGTACGAAGCATAGCATTACACGTCTTCGATCTGACTTTGACGTCGATTGCCAAGGGTTGAAGGCATACCACATCTCAGCTTTCATTCTAACAGCCACCTATGTGATCGCCTTCCCATTAGCTCTGGTTTATCTCTTACGTAAGGACCATTTGCTTTCCAATAAGAAAGAGTCATACATGGACGATCGTCTTGCAGACAACGGTGACGACATGACTGCGTCCTTAATCAACAATTCCCCCGACTACCCATCTCGTCCTACCTGGCCCAGCTTCCTATGTGAAAATTACAAGAGACAATTTTGGTACTGGGAAATTGTGGAACTGGCTCGTAAAGTTACACAAACACTTCTCATTACTCTGTTTGGTTGGGAGGATAGACTGACTGTAATCCTGACAACATGTATCTCTGTCCTTTTCCTTCTCCTTCACGCCCGATTTAGACCAATGAAGAGCTCGTATGAACAGGGTCTACAGGTGAGAACTCATTTTTTCCCTGCTACTCTGGTTATGAAATAGGGGTCTTGCAAGGAACGGGGGACATTCCTTTTAAAGCAGCATTTTGCGTCCTTTTCTATGATTTTTCTCAACCTCACTGACTCCACTATGCCATAACGACATACATAACTAGCTTATCTAATTAAATCTTACTTCAAATGGGGGCATAAATAAAAAAATTCGCAACTTTCAACTTTGTTTATCTCCAAGATATTTTCCGTTGGGATCCCAATAAACCTCGCACATAATATGAATATTTAAACATTACGAACGTCATTGACCAATACGTAATATAACACCATGCTTGATTTGTGTACAGTCTATATGGCAGTTGTACCAGGGAGTTCCATAACAACTCCCTGGTTGTATCAACGCAAAGTCTTGAATCTATTTTTAGCTACGGCTCATAACTAAACCTGCATCTCTGATTGGTTGAATTCAAACTGGTGGGTTTGGGGTAACTGTATGCGGTTAATTTTAAGTGTGGACTTTGTCGTGGACACTTTTCTCATTATCTGCAAATATCCTTAATAACTCGCCAATTAACGTTGTTGGCAGGGAAAAAACTTAGCTAATATCTTAGTTTGCTGTTTTGTAATTGATATATGTAAAAAACTCGATGGACATGTCAAAAATATAGAAAACGGCGACCAACGCAAAATGCTGCTTTAACTAGAACCGACACACGAACCATTACAAAGGATAACAACTGATTGAAATATTATGTTAAATATAGCAACTTCAAAACAATTAACAGTCACACATTATTGTCACGACGTATTTCAACTGTGATGAATTGTTGAGTAAATACTTAAATTAATATGATATAATATTACATCAAACCGCTGTTTCTATATTCTCTTTGGGCTATGGAAGCACTTTTCCAAGTAATAAGGTCAAGCTGAATATTTCTGCCTGCAGCCATATCATATCAAATGTCATCGTCACAATAGTCCCGAATTATATATTACAGGTTTACAACGATATGTTCCAAAATTTGTCCAGTTGTGCATTCCAGTTTTGCAAGATTCTTATTGTCATCCAAAGTTGTTTACATATTATGTTTTATATCATCCTGCTTTTATTGTCTTAGATGTTCTCCCTGACTGTCATTTTCATCAATGTCGTTGTTGCCGCAAACGACTTTCCAGAGGAACAGGAAAATTCGATCTCAACCATTCTCGTGATGTTAAACATAATCGTTTTGGTTATCATAACAGGTAAGATGCTGCATGTGTTTTCATAATAATTCGTTATGGTTGTTAAGTTGACTTACATAGGGAGCTGGATGACTGTTAAAATGATTAAAAGAAACAACCTCTCGTTATATTTACCAAAAACATTACAGCCTCGGAAGAGTTCATTTACCATGCTCTACAATAACAACACATAATATCATAAGACAAAGTCTATCCAAGTTTTTTGTCGCTGAGACATGGATACGACTGACCTGGGTCACGCTGACGGGCAATTTCAATATTAAGGACGCAAAGTCACAATTGTTGTCGTGGCATATTTGGATGGATCCTACAGGCAACAATAGAACAAAGATGATTCTTCTAGACTGAAGCTTAGCGTTTGGCTGTAATACTTAAGGTGATGTTTCGACTAATTCATAAAAGGCAATAGAAACCTTTGGACTGAGAAATTGCTTTCATATAAAAATAAAAATAGCAGCCATTTGTTTATTTAATTAAATATTTGCTCAGACTGACTGACGGTTCTGTACTAGAATAACACCTGCCATGTAGAGAAAACGAACTTGTTCGTTTTTTACTCCGTCTTGGCGTAACTGCTCATGGTTACTAAATGTCAATGTACAATACTTTCTATCAGCATTTGCTTATCTAATAGCATTTACTTATCTGATATCTTTTGCATTTTTCAGGAGAACTGCTGGTGACAATCATTATTCATGTCAAACATTTGAGAGTAGCAGATGTATTTAAGTCGCTAATCCACGGACTTTGCCGGAAGTACAGAGATGCCAATGAGTAAACAGCGAACTAACATGGCATTTTGGGGAACTTGAAGCTTTGCAGCTTCTCCGGGTATCATGACAACGACCAACATTGTAATACGACATTTATCAAAGTTATTAAGTGCAGAGACTCATACAATAATAGAACTTGATAAATGTTATTACCCAATAAAAATTGGTGTTAAGCAAGCCATGTTACTTGGAATTTTACAACATCACTTTCCATCAAAAAATTCCATGTTTAGTTTGTATTTATAGAACTCGGTCTTATCATGTAAAAATAATTACCGAAAACAACCAATGTCAATATATCGTGTTGATCCTTGACGTATATCAACGTCATTTAAATTCCGCACTAGTAGAATGTTATAAATTCTGTCACTTCTGGCATTCAAAAACACATATTCATGCTACGTATCGTTCATTTTATTCGGTTGATTCATCTCCTTTTTGCAGTAGAAATACCAATATATTCTGTTTATTGATTGGTGGCCTGGGGAGGGGTGCAAATGGAAGGGATAAGCCTGGGGCTGGGCGGGGGTATTAGGGGAGGAGGTGTGTCCCAACCTTGATGAAGGTTTGAGTACGCATGACTGTATAAATGCGACATGTTGCGATCATTTGCCACTTACCAAGAACATTAGTTTTCAAAAAATTTAAACAACCGTACGCTAGTAATTTTCATTGAAAATAAGCAAGTCATAGCTTTCAGAGATCAGATGATGCCCTTATCATTAATTACACAACCAAATTATTTTTTTTTAATTCTTAATTCGCTACCTCACGAATTAGCTTTTGGTTGGTTATATTTAATGGGGTACTTTCTTTTGTCTGTAACATCGACAGCAATATAATGATGGATTCGTATCTTTTAAGTTCACCTTATAATTTAAAAAGCAATTGTAACTTCGAATAAGCATTAGGGCTGATTGCTAATTTACTTTATTGTAAACATTTAAGCTTCACTGTCAGCTGGTCGCTGTTTAGCTGCTGCCAAGTTGAGGGATTGTCTCTATGTTTGACAGGTTATCGTTGACCAGGGTAATATAGTGATGTGCCTTGAGCGGTTCCCGGACAACTCCCCCTGGACGACTTCACCCCGGACGATTACCCCCCGGACGATTCCCAATCCTGACAATTCATCCCCGTATTGGCGTAGTATGGAATGTTCAAAATGTGAGTTTTGAGAAAACCCGCACTAAAGATTTTCACATTTTGAGTTTAGTATAGCGTAATTAAAAAAGGATCTATTGTACCGAAAGTTGTCAATATTTTAAAAATAACAAATAGAACTTTGAGTTCTCATATTTGTTGCTGATCGAAAAATTTCTTACAAAGTAGTAATTTTAATGTAAACATATTCGTCGTTATGTCATGTCATTTTCAGTTAATATTAGACATATTAGACTATGCTAGAACTAAATTTGAAGTTTCGTCCTGTCACAGACTAGTATTCGTCACTTTTGTGTAGTAGCCATATAGGGTACACCGTGAATGTTCACTGTCACATGGGGAGAGGAGGGGGGGGGGTAGGTGGAATCACCTTACGTAAGAAGAAAATAATCGAAGGGGTGGTACATTGGTCTAATTGATTTTAAAAAGAACGTCCACGGTTACTATAATGTATAGAATAGACAAGGAATTTGCATGGGTTATACGCAGGTATGAACAAACGTGTTTTAGTATGTTTTTCTTGAGTGACATGGATGGAGTCGGATATGATGAGGGAATGTGGTATAGAGGGCAAGGAGGGCCGGCTGTTGAAAGGGGTGGTATATTGGTCTTATTAATTTTAAAAAGAACGCCCACGTTTTGTTGCAATGTATAAAATAGACAAGGAATTTGTATGGGTTATGGGCGGATGTAAGTGTTTTAGTATGTTTTTCTTGGGTGACATGGATGGTGTAGGATAGAGGGATGTTGAGGTAGGGATGGCAAGGAGAGCCGGCTGCTGAAAGGGTGATATATTGGTCCTATATATATTAAAAGAACCCCACCATTTTCTACAATGTATCAAATAGACAAGGGATATTATGAAATGTGAACACATGCAGTTGGAAAAATAACAGTTTCAGTGGCGTAATCTGTTAAGTCGGAACTCTTATGAAGCACAGAGACTACGGAAAATTGTGTGCAATTCTTCATTTTCAAGTGAGTGTATTACGTGAAATGTCTCTGACAATAGTTTCGAAGTATCCTTCAAAAGTTTTGGAAGCTTTTCCACTATACGATCCCCTTAAACGGAATGTGAAATTTTTCTTAAGCTCACAGGCACATTCATAATATCCAATCCAACCTCGTGTTAATCCTCAGATTTAAAGAAGGAAACAACTGTGCCATTGTTCAAGTGTTTCCAAGTTGTACTATAGTATGGGGTTCCTTCTTTTTATTTCCTTCCAGTATACATTATAAACAATTTCTTACGCTCACAGGCACATTCATAATATCCAACCCAACCTCGTGTAAATCCTCAGACTTAAAGAAGGAAACAATATGTGCCATGGTTCAAGTGTTTCCAAGTTGTACTATAGTATGTTGTTCCTTCCTTTTATTTCCTTCCAGTATACATATCAAATTTATAGAGAGGAGTCATATAATACCTCAACAAGAAGCATAACTAATATAAATGGTGATTTTTTTTTAAGAATGATGTGTGTGTGCTTTTTACGTGCAACGAATACGGACACGGACACGGACACGGACCAAAGGTCAACAGAATCAAAAACAATCCCAGTCTGTATAACAACCACCAAAAACCCAACTGAAACCCACAAACAGAATGATATCAAATACATTTACACATACAAAAGTTAATACATAAAACGATATAACAAACAGACTACAACAAACAGTCCAAGAATAACTAATATGAAAGGGGATAAAAATGTTAAGATGATAGGATATCATATAAAATACATCTACACATAAAAAAGTTAATACATAAAACGATATAACAAACAGACTACAACAAACATTCTAAGTGCTCGGATGGAATGTATAAAGCAGCACGGTAAATAAGCGAGATTCTGTAAACTTACGTTCGCTATTTTGTGGGGATTTCATAGATTTCTGCTCGATTTGTGCAGGAGACTTTTTAGTACAGTGCTTTTTACGTGACCCGCCATGCGGGATACAAAACGTCACGGCCAAACGGCACTACCGAACCATCCCATACTGACAAACGAAACTCAGGTCAAGCGAGCCAAAAACCTTCGCCCGCCGACCTGCAGAGACAATACCCCCAACCCCCCCCCCCCACTCAAACATTCAAAAAATTACAAAAGGACGACCCGCACGCAGCGAAACGAAAAACCCCTCCCCAGCACACCAGCGTCCAAAGAAGGCAG
>JAIPMN010011976.1:0-21082 GCA_020650975.1 Apostichopus californicus
GACGAGTACCCCCGGACAATTCCTACCCAGATAATTCCCATCCTGGACAATTCCCACACTTGAAAACTACCCACTGGACAATATCCACCCGGTCGACTCCCCACCGTACAATTACCCTCCCGGACAATTCCCCCCGGACACTATTGGCCCACAGATTATTGTCAATCGAGAGCACCCAATTGGGACGATTTGATAACGCTAGTTACTAATAAAAACTGTGCGTGCGTACCATAGTATTTTATATTAGCATAACCAACAGGCCCAACTCACATGAGAAAAAATAATCGCGAAGTTAAAGATACGAACAACGAGTATCTTTGTGGGAGATTCTCGTGCATTAGTAATATATTTAGTTATTTCCGTTTTCTGTATGTAAACCATGTCTACCCTTTAGAGAGTGACTTTCGCTTAATTTTTTCCACATAAAGGTGTGAGATATTGGTTTACTTTGGTCTACTTACATAGAGGGTTTTGTTTTATATGGGGTAGATCCTCCAGTTTGTTCTGTTGCTGTGTTGCAGCGTATTATTTGTGTTTGTTCTGTTGTGACAAAAACTTGTTTGGAGGAATAGATGTGATGTTGTGTTTAGTGGGAAATTTGCCAGTTGGCAGGCAGTCCTGGAGGCGGTGAAGTCTGACATTCGCCTTCATGTTGAAGGCGATTTTCGCCGTTTATCTGGGGCTGCCTTTTTTGGACGGTGGTGTGCTGGGGAGGGGTGTTTCGTTTCGCTGCGAGCTGGTCGTCCTTTTGTAGTTTTTGAATGTTTCAGTGGGCGGTTGGGCGCTTTGCCTCTGCAGGTCGGTGGGCGTATGTACTTTTTTGGCTCGCTTGACCTGAGTTTCGTTTGTAAGAATGGGATGGTTCGGTAGTGCCGTTTAGCCGTGACGTTTTGTATCTGCATGGCGGGTCACGTAAAAAGCACATAGAGATCCAAATTAACGCTTTCGTCCTGTCACGCTACCAATGTAATACTTTGGCAGTGTAGTTAAACATCGTTGAATTGAAAAGCTTAAATAGCAAAACGACTGTATTTTAGGAGACAAAGTACCAAAACACTTTTTTGTTTCGCGTGCATTTTGAGTACTATAGCTACACTGTTACAATAATAATATTTTGTGCGTCAATTTAATAAATTTGTGTAAAAATAGATTTGTCGCTTCGCGCGCACTAGCTGCATTGATGCTGTGAGAATTATTTACTCCTTCCACATGCACGTTAGCTAGATAACCTTCACATTTTCTGCGCACTTTGCGCGCACTATTGCTGCATTTGTTTCCGGGTAGACTCTTCTTTGACTCTTTTTTATTCCTTGAACTTCCAGAGGCAAAAGGAATATATGCAGTCACGCATGTTTGTGTGTCTGTCTGTTTGTCTGTGACGCCAGCTTGTAATCACGATAACTGAGTGATGCAAGATCCGATCGGTCTCATACTTGGTGGGTATGTTACCCATAGTGAGTAGACGGTCACATGAGTAGGCGGGGCTTCTAACAATTTCTTAAAATGATTCAGTGGGGACACAACAACAATATGAAAAAATGTAATCTTCTGTAGCAGTTAGTTCTAGGTTCACCCTCATTTTTGCTGGACTAATAGCATAAACCCCGCCTACATCGGCTGCCAATCAATTGTCGAAATTTCCGAGGAGGGGGATTGTCCGAGGGGGAATCGTCCGGAGGGAATTTGTTCCAGGGGGAGTTGTCCGGGAACCCTTTAAATTTTGTTCCTTGTCAGTAATTCAATCTAGAAATATTAATGTTATCAGTATTCACCACATCTGTTTTCTGTAAAACAAACTTCAATAGGCAAATTAAAACTCATTATTCTTGTTCAGTTAATGAGTAGTGTATTCTGGTTATATGACGGCGCACTCTTGTATGTTGTTGTCAGGATTCTCTGTAGAAAGCAGTCGACAAAGACCTAAAGTAAAGAAGGACAGAGTGTATATGAGTTTCGATGTGAAATATAAACAACATTGTAATTTATAACAGTTAGAAGCACCTTTCTATATATTCTCTGTCTCCGTTACTTTATGTTTTGTTTAGCGAGTCCCTCTCCCGTCTTTTGGAAAGGTACTCGAGACTTGTTCCATTCTTTGTGCCAGGGGGTGATTTATCTATCTTTGAGAGAGCTACCGGGGCGAAGTTGAATCCGGAAAAGACAAAGGGCCTTCGCCTTGGTAGCTGGAGATACAGAGACTTACCATTCGGTGCATCGTGGTCGGATCAGAATATCAAAATTAATGGTATATGGTTCGGCTACGATGCACCTTGTGATGTCACCTGGAACGAGAGGGCTGAGGTATTTGGGATCAGGCTCAAAACCTTTGGCACCCGCTGGCTTTCGATCTTGGGGAAAGTCACCGTCATTAATCGTTTTGTTTCGCCCATCTTGTGGTACCCGGGCGCGGTGTACCGTACCCAATTCCGCGTCGCGTCCTGGTGCGGTTGGAGAGAGCGATATTTTCGTTCATTTGGTCGGGTGGTACAGAGTTTGTCAAAACATGGGGAAGGGGGGAGAGGGGGGTTAGGGGTGGTTCATCTGGGAAGTAAATTGACCTTTTTGTTATTTAAGCAGTTGTTGGTAGCGCTAACTGACCCAGGGTTGCCTTGTTCATATTTTCTACGTTTGTGGGGCGGGTTGCACTTGCGTCGATGGGTCCCGGCGCTGTTCAGCAACAGAGAACCGCATAGTAGTACTCCCAACAGGGTGGTGCGTGTTATTTTCACCGCTCTAATTGAGTTGCCCCCTGTTGACCTGTCACGGCCGGCCCTCGTTTACAGTTCCTTGCGGGATAGGGCCTTGAATGCAATTTTTGTACAGGGACGTCATCCTGCCGAAGTATGGCGTTCGGTGCATTCAAGGCTGAATGATTGCAGGCTCCGTGTTCTTGCCTGGAGGATTGTATGCGGTGCCTTGGTGACCAATCTAAAAAGATATCATTGGCGATTGGGTGATGGACTGTGCCCAAGGACAGGCTGTGACAGCTTAGAGAGTACCGCTCATGTTTTGTTTGGCATTGTTGCTTGTTTTAAACTTATGGGTGTGGTTCCAGACCTGGACCGACCGTGTAACGGGAGACCGTTCATGGTCGGTAGGACAGGGCTTTGTTTTATATTGGGTAGACCCCCCAGTTTGTTCTGTTGCTGTGTTGCATCGTGTTATTTGTGTTTGTAATATTTTGAAGAAAAAAAACTTATTTGGAGGAATATAGTTTTTAGGGGAAAATTTGCCACTTGGCAGTCAGTCCTGGAGGCGGTGAAGTGTGACATTCGCCTTCAAGTTGAAGGCGATTTTCGCCGTTTATCTGGGGCTGCCTTTTTGGACGGTGGTGTCCAGGGGAGGGGTGTTTCGTTTCGCTGCGAGCTGGTCGTCCTTTTGTCGTTTTTTGATTGTTTGAGTGGGTTGTTGGGGGTTTGTCTCTGCAGGTCGGTGGGCGTATTTTACTTTTTGGTTCGCTTGAGTTGAGTTTTCTTTGTTAGAATGGGATGTTTAGATAGTGCCGTTTGGCCGTAACGTTTTGGATCCCGCGATGATCCCTCATGCCATTCACGTTCAAGGTGGCAACTGAAAGTGTATGGGCCATGAGAGGGCAATGAGGCAAAACTACGCCGACGACGATTCTGTAAGCTTCAAGCGCGCTCTAGACGACATATCGTCGTCCGAATCGTCACTTGAAACCGACCTTTTTAGAGAGGGTTCCCCCATCTCGTCGTACCAGCTCGTCCCAGTGGCACGTTTCGGCTCGATAATCACCGAGTCTCCGGAGTCGCTGTCAGACAGAGCCTCGATGATCACCGAGTCTCGGGAGTCGCTGTCAGACGGAGCCTCCGGATCTGGCGATACCGGCGCCAGGCTGAGGACGGAACTGAATAAATCTAATATGTTGAATACTACGAGTAATAACGGTATGCAATGATGACTTCCGAGCGCACAACATCTCATTTCGCTCAGATATCGAATCATCGTTTTCTTTCCTGTCTAATATTTCTTGTTTTTATTATCCAAGCTAATTTTGATTGTTCTCCATACTATAATCAGAATCAATAGCCGCAAACTGCTTCTATACTGTAGTATCTGGTAGCTGTGCTTGGGAAGTTCCAAAGACATATCCAGGTAGGACACACTGTTATCTGATATCAACTATTTATATCTCGTTTTAGTGACAAAACACTAGCTTTATATGAACAAGGAGGAGTGGCTGGGGATAATACCGGAAATATTAGCCCAGTAAAATGTTGTAACCGAACTGACCAAAAGAATACAGTTAGCAGCCATAAAACGCTTAGTACTCTGCAGAGCAACTTTGTGAGATGATATTTATTTATATCTTATACGATGTTTATCGTACCAACTTGTCATTGATATTTCCCGTTGTTTCTCAAATTAATGAAGAAAATCGAAGAAATGAAAGTTTTGTGGAATGCTTGTGGATCGAAATCGAATACATTTATTACCCATCACTTCAAATTATATTTCGTGGGGTAGTGATATTTTTGGTATCATGTCTTGAATAATTTCTCCATCGGTAGGGCTGGTAAGTTTTAAATTTATGCACACAACCTCGTCGTCTTGATAGACGCTATCACTTTAAACGAAGAAGAAAACAACAACAAGTTGTTACTAGTATTACTAGTTTAAAACTGAATTAACATGGTTCATTGTTGACAAGACAAAGTCCTACATGGCAGAGCTACTATAAAGTGGCGCGCTGGTCCTCGAGAACTATATCATATAAATTAATGATGAACCGCCTTGATCAAATTACAATTTTGAATATACTTTTACCGATGGTGTACAGCAAGAACTTCGGATGTAACTAACATATTGTTCATTGTAACTTATTCTAAGGTCAATCTTCAGTATCTTGCCTTACAACAATGTCGTATTTCAATGCTTTCATCCCACACTGATTCAATTATCAGATACGCTTACTAACGGTATAAGCATACACAGTAAACCCGTAACAAGAATTATTAAAGATAGAATATGTTTGTTCTAATCTCGTTTGTGGCATCTCAAAAACTCGATGAATGTGATATTGATTTCATATGTAAACAGGAATTATACATAGAGTATATAGGAGTGGTTCGAAAGATTCTTCCGGGAGTATTACTATAAATACTTTTTGCTTAATGCTTAAGATGAAAGTAAATTTAACGAGGTGTAGGTGTCTACAATGTAACGTCACATTGTGGAAGCATTCGTCAATTATTCATAGCTAATTAAGGTAGAATGCTCACGGAGTTATGTTAAGTCTCATATTGCATGTGAGAGCGTCGCCAGTTTTCTTTACATTATTTACATTCAGTCCCGTGTATTTTATTATACGAATGCACCACTTAATTATTATGACTTAACGTAATATTGCTATATTTTGTTTCTAGCCCCACATTTGTGTCGGTAATCTTTAAGTGACAATGACCTTTCTTGTATAATAAAGGTAAAATAGGAAATGTTCGCTGCAAAGTCAATAACTTTTTCCTTAACTTAATGTTGAATATATTGAGGAGGATTACTCGTGATACTGTACTTGATTTCAACCTTCAACGAGAGGATATTTTTACTTTCCATCTATCATTGACTGATGATAACTCCTGTATTCTCTTTACAGTCTACCAGCCTCCTACACCTCTTGTTTGTGAAGGCCCCTCCTCATCTCCATCTACATCATACCACGTCGTCCTATCTTGTTCAATAACAGACGGGTATCCACCGATAAATCTGGAAGTAATCATTCCCGAGGGCTGTGATTATCAGAAACATTACACAGATAATAACGGAACCAAAGAGCTTTCAGTGTACGTTACTTCTTGTGATCAGAACTCAACCATTGGATGCATCGCTACTCAGGAACCGCTGGAGTCCCTTTCTACATCACAGTACGATGACAGATGTGAATTTAACATCTCTAGAACCGATCAAGGTTAGTCATTACTCTATGCTATTTGTATTTTATGAAGCTTGTAAGAACGTTATTTGAACGGGAAAGATACATCTTAAAGTAAAACGCCTGACCTTTAGAAACACTGCTGGCAGACACTATCTTAACCCACTTTCCGAATACTAAAGGACACAAGACAAAACAACATAGTTTATGAAACATACTAAAGTGTAAAACTGTTATACAATATTTTTACGCGTGTTTTTATTTCTCCAGTGTCATTGACCTTAGGTATAGTGGGGAGACGGAGAGGTCCTGTTCCTGAGTCACCAGTCACCTGAGTCACATTGTTGTACATTTTATTTGCAATCTTTTAACCCAAACGTTCAGAAACTCATACAATGTATTGATATTAAATACTGTGAAAGTTTAGGGGAACAAAACCTAAGCAAATTATTGGTATTCCCATGTTACAAATTGCATAATCTGGAGAATTATTTTTTTCAGTATGGTGTCATTGCGTACCCCAAAATTGTAATGAAAGACGGCATCCTAGGATTCATAGTTGGATTTAAAATATGAGCCTGTATAGAAGATACTCTTGACAAACTTTTAGAATACTTCAAGCTTGATGGTAATTCTCATGACGTGAAATGAAAAACGTGGTTGTGACCTAACAGTTCCTGAGAGGGGTTGGGGGGGGGGGGACGTAATGATCTCATGGGTTTGTTGTGAGATAGACGAGGGGAGATGCAAGTAAGATTCACCACAGCTTTAAAGGGATCTACTACTCCCAAAATAATTAAATATAGGTAACAAATAATATGGAAACATCATAAACTAAACTGTTTGGTGCTTTTGTCACAACTATTGACTAAAGGAAGCTGTATATTATATTATGTTTTGTTTAATGTCAGTATTTGTGTTGGACGTTTATAATCTGAATCCATGGCACTGTCATCTCAAGCACTATCACTGCAGCACATCTAACAGTTTCTTTAGCAATGCAGTATTAGGAAACTACATCTCATGTGACCTTATCATTATGTAACTATGCAACACGCTCTAATCTTGCCTGGAAAGATCATCAAAGTTTTAGTCTACTATTTCGTTAATCTAGCTAACATAGGATCATCAGAAAAAGAACAGACAGGGTTTAATTTGTATTTATCCCAACAAGTCATATTTTGTTTAATATTATTTTGACGCAATTTAGACAGAGAGATCCATGATTTTTGATGTTCTCAAAACAGAAATAACCTCATTTAGGTTAGTTCCGCTTAAAACGGGAATCAAATAAAACCTTCATCTAGCTCACACAAGCTACCTTTTCCAATCGAAGCGAAAGTCAGGAAAAGTGATTTGGTGTAAATAATAACTAAGTTGTCGGAAAAAGTGCGAGTACTATTTAAAAGAAATAAGATATTGTATCTCATTTTTACTCGAAACACTTATTTCGGACGGTATGCGGACGTTTTATATGCTGCTTTTTCATTCGTTTGAAGCAAGTAGGCAAATTTTACCATATTATAGTAAGAAAACTATAAAGTAAAATTATTGCTAGCCATTTTTCCTGTAACTACTAAATTTTTAACGAAAGTAAGTTTAATGAATACAATCACCACATTAATATTCTTATTGAACACTATAAGGTCCAACAAAAATCTAAAGAGTTTTCAAAAGTGTAGTGTATCGATTAGAAGGATTCATTTGTCATAACTTCTAAAAGCATTTAAACACAAGTTAATCCACTATACTTTTCTTAAAGAATCTTTATAAATGCCATTCGTGTGAATTGTGAAAGTAAAACCCGGAAGTGTAATTCTCTTTTCTAACTTCTACAAGGCCAAACAATGTTAAACAACGAAACAAAAAGGAGATGTTTTTATCATCTTTTTATGATCAATTAAGTGATTGACAATTGTATTGGACAAACAGTGATTTTTCTTTGAAGGGTTCTTTTCAACACATTCCAGGTAGAACAACAAAAGAATTCACTTTTGTTATTTAACATTTCAACTCTCGGTTTGCCACTTCTCAAAATGTAATCATTTGTATGTATTTTATTTTATTTAACCAGACATCGTCGGTTGTAGCTTTCATCGATTTGACGGACCGCATACAAGCAAGTCAACATATTGCTATGTTGTTTGCCGGTGCTTTTAAGTAATGCGCTAAGCGGAATCCAAAACGTCACCAAACCCTACACACAGTAACTAAACTATCAGCAACGGATCAATCCAGTAAAATACAAAACTCTGCCCTACTGACCATGATCGGTCACCAGTAATCATGTCCGAAAAAGCCTTGTATTATGTAACCTAGAATGTACACATCGCCATACATCGGTCGGATGACGATTCTGTGCGGACAGCTCGGTCAAACAGCTTGTTCTAATATAATCTTCTGAATATTAGAAGGCCGAGACAAATCCACAGAAGGCTATTGGTAACGCAATGGGAAGCGAGTGACAGTAGGGTGATCTGCGGGGTTCGGTAAGAGGTCAGTATCAACAAGGGATACACAGGGATCACCGGGACCTCCACCTTTGTACCCTGTCTAGAACCCTTTGTAACTGGAAGTAGAGCATATCCCATTGCCGGCTGCTCCTCGCGTTTCGCCTTAGCTACATATGACGAGGGGCAGGCGCGAAAAACATAACCCTCCATTGCACACTGCGAGCAAACCTACCTCGTTTCGGCAATTTTTAATTGGTGCTAAAAGAAAAAATCAATTCAACGAATTCTTGTATCTAAGCCAAATTTCCAAATGTATAACATTTTACAAAGTTAGTACATATGTTATAAACAAAAAGTATGTCATGTTGAAATCACAAGAACATGCACCCAAGTGCGGTGAAGTTAATCGACTTACGTAGTTTGGTTGCTGATATTAATATATTTGTGCATCTTACTGTCATTTCTGCAGACACGAAGAACATAATGACGTTGGTGATGATCGTAATTGTAATATTCGTCGTCTCTGTGATAGCCATCGTATATGTCTACAGGTAAGCACAGTTATACGTTATACATCTACAGTAACAAATAGTTCAACTAAGATTGTAACTGCATATAAGTTCATTCAAAGTATGCATTTTGTATATGTATCACTAATTAACAGGAATAGATGATTAATACTATTATCCAGAATAATTTACATGATTATGCTATGATTGACGAATTATCTTTCCGATCATTTGAATGCATATATTTTCAGTCTATTATACTTATCATAAAGTTTATGACATTGTGAGTTTCACACTGGCTGCCAAATGTTTTTTAAAAAGTTATACCCTTATGCGGCCTATTGGCTAAGATCATGTGTAGTTTGGTTTTCGTGCCCAGGTTCTTTCCTGGGCAAAAAGTAGTATCGGTTCCCTTTCGAGGGGAATGGTGATGCACACCCAACGATGATCACACAGTCACAGTCCCGATACAAGGGGACTGGGGTTGAGAGCGGATCAGTCGTTCGGTAGTTTGGTTTTCGTGCCCAGTTTCTTTCCTGGGCGACTTTTTTTTTAAAAGTACCCTTATGCGGAGGATAATCAGGTTGAAGGTGATTTTGCAGTTTATCTAGGCTGCCAGTGCCTTCTTCCGGCGCTGGTATGCTGGGGGGGGGGGGGGGGCAGTTTGTTTCGTTGCGGGCTGGTCGTCCGTTTGTAGCACTTTGAATGTTCGGGTGGGAGGTGGTGGGCCTTTTGTTTCTGGCTTGTTTGGGTTGTGAGTTCTGTTTATGAGAGGCGGTTGGTTTCTCAGTGCCATTTGGCCGTGACGTTTTAGTTCCCACAGGACGGGTCACGTAAAAAGTACAATGCGATGATGTTTGATGCGATTTGAAACGGAGATTATCTATCTTACTTCCATGATTTGTTTTTCAATCCTAAACCTGCAACTAGAGAACGGGACAACATAATTATTTCTCTGTTATTAACGCAACTAAAAATCAATAATATGTTGTTTGGCTGTAGATATCACTTCCCCTTTACAAATATTTCGTTTTCATAAAAATATTATATAGTACTTAGATTAGTGTTGAAACTCATGGGGATGACTTACACCGGAGACAAATCTGATCGTAGTGTTGCGTACAATCGGCTGTTTTCTCGGAGATGTATCTTAGATCCAAAGATTATACGCTCAGGGAAGAATACTCACACAGTGATTATGATCATGTTTTCTTGTTTCTTTCAAACCTACACCTTCTAAACTATTTTAAAAGGAAAATGCACTTTTTTTTCCCGAGAATATTGATTGTATTTTTTATTGTCAAGATGGATCAACTATGAGATCAACATATTGTTATTCGCCTGTCTTTCTATTGTGTGGCCTGGTCTTTCTATATATTTTATATATAAATATTATATAGTACTTAGATTAGAGCTGAACATCACCGAGATATCACATCGCGGCTACATATCTGTTCGTTATTTATTCCAAGTAGATATTCACACGTAGTCGAACGTTCATAAGTTGTTATCAAGCCATGTGGAAAATTCGACAACAGAATTAATTCTCTGTTTAATAACACACAACATGAACACATTGATGATTCATTGCAATGAAATCTATCAATATGGATATTTTACCTTTCCTGTCTTCCTCTTTGTAATGCTCCTGCTAGAGAAACGTTCCGCATGCTGATTGTGTATCTGTGTATTCTGTGTATTATGGGATGCCTTTACAAATATTTCCTTTTTATAAAAGTATTATATAGTACTTCGATAAGTGTTCAAACTCATGGGGACAACTCACACCGGAGACAAATCTGGCCATAAAATTGCGTACAATCAGCTGTTTTGGGATGTGAATCATAGATTCAAGCGTTATGCATTCCAAGTAGAATACTCGCATGGAGTATTTTTGTTTGTAAGAATGGTTGGCTAGTGCCGTTTGGCCGTGTCGTTTTGGATCCCACAGGGCCGGTCACGTAAGAAGCACTCACGTGGAGATTATCCATCGTAAGTTCATGATTTGTTTCCCAGATAAATGTTTATATTTTTATTGTCAAGGATGACCAACTATCAGATCAACAGTTTGTTCTTTGGTTGTATGAGGTGAGTTTTGCTTTCTATATTAATATTAATAGTACGCAAATTATAATTAAACGAATTTAGGTAGTTCAATGCTAATCTTTTGACGGAACGGGCCATTGTTAAAAAGAACTTGCGGTAACACGCACAGCTTAAAGACAGTCGAATATTTATTGAGACGAAATCTTGCAACGTAGTGATTTTACATTTTCTATATTATTCTTCGTGATGCTTCTGCTAACGTCATTTTCCAAAGGGAACTGAATGTTATTTTTATAGTGAAGATAGGTCAACCTGTTCTTATTCGAAGTTTTATGATTTGACATTGCCTTCTCTAAATATCATATAGATATACTTACATTTGAGTGGATTGTCACCGAGGTGTGCACACCGGAGACATATCTGTCCGTACTTTTGTGTACGATGGGAAACTCTTTAATATATGAAAGGCATGGTAGTTAACGCACAACGTATACAGCCATTTGAAGATTTTTGTAAACTGGAATAATCCAATATGGAGTCTTCCCGTGTCCTGGTTTATATTTCGAAATGTTCCTGATAATGTTTCACGAAGGCACTGAATGGATTTTTCTTGTCAAGATGAAGCAACTATCAGATGAAAATATTGTTTTCGGTTGTGGGATAATGTGACTTTCTCTTTCCATATGATTTCAATGTCATGCAAATATTATTAAGTACTTCGATTAGAGCTGAACAATACCGAATTGTATCGTATCGGTGACGTATCTGCCCGAAAATTTACTGATGAATCATGGATTTAATAGTTAGTGATACCAAGCAGAGTAATAAAACACATGGAACTGTAATCAATACGCCTATCTAGAATCAAAGTATATGAGATAAGGGGCTTGGATGTGACTATCAGCTTGTGAACGTTGGTAATAGGATTTTCAAAACATACATTGTAAAGTGTTATAAAGTTAATCGTGGCTTGCCTTATAGCATTTCCATAGTTAAGGTCCCCATAGACTATTATACCAGATGAAACATTACTAAAGGTAAATTATACGTATAAACAATGAACTGGTATCCAATTATACGTGTATGTAGTACCCTTGATCATCTAAAACAGCTGCGTAAGCTGAGAGTGAGAAACAGGCGTCAATCAAACCTCCGAATATTGTTCACAAACTGATTTAAAATCATATAATAATACTTAATACTTATATAATCAGTAAAGTGTTTTCAAATAATACGTGTATGTTTGGATCTTTTTATTACCTTTGGTTAGCCCAAATAGCTGCGTTAGCTAAAAGTGAGAAACAGGCGTCAAGAGGTTTCAAAATATTGTTTTACTGATTTAACTGAACTATGGGTGTATTTTAGACACCTCTCTGATGTAACATAGGTGCACAAGCAATAGTGGCATGTTAAATGGACTTTCAATATGCTTGATGTAGAAATCAGGTAAAAGCATGTTGATGAACGTCAGCGTCATGCACTCCACGAAAGCTTTTACTATTACATTGAATATGAGAGAGAAAAGGACAAAGACAAATATCGATCATTCAGTAACAGAGGGGAAAGTCAAATTAAAACTGCTTTAACGTTAATAGTATATTATTACCTGGGTAAGTGAAAGTATTAATGACATGTAATTTTGTGTCATATTCTTTAATCGACATCACGAGTTCATATGCTGATTTAAACAAAGTTTCTATTTATACGCAACTGTCATTGTGTTAATGTATATATTCTTTTACAAAGTGATAATTGCAATAATGCCATTGTAATAAAACATTAATCCGTCAGAGAAGTTATTGAACACTAAACGGTCACACTAATTAAAAGGATAACGTGTCATAATTAAATCAACTTGTGAACATTTACAATGCGATTCGTGAGAAAAAAAATACTTTCCATATATTTCAAATGAGTGTGCTCTGAATTATGAAAGTAAAACCCGGAAGCAGAATAGGTCTCTATATTACCTTTCCTACGAAAACAAGTTAAACTACCCAAAACTGTTTCGATCAAAAAATGAAATCACTACCTTTATATACTCTACAAGATTAGACAATTTTCGCAAAAGAAACAACAAATATTCCCTTGAGTTTATCATTATTTAATCGAAGGGCTTGTAAATGTTCGCGTGGTTCTGGAAATATCATTTTTAATTATTTGTTGGAGGTCCTATAGCCAATCATTCGGTGTTCAATGTTTTTCTTATATCATCATATCTGATCATATTTTGCCTTAAGAGACGTTTTTGGTATCGTCGGGGTAGCCATTAAGTTCAAAGTTCAAAGAGATTTCAAATTAAAGATCTTTCCGCACGACAGAATGAATATTCTTTACAATTCCAAATGTGCCATTACTTCTTTACTCGGTTCTGTATATATCCTTTTGAGTGCTTTCTGATTTTGAGAAATTCGTTTTTTTTCCTTCAATTTGATTGATTCTGAATATATTGTAGGTGTTTTATAAGAGGTTTGGTGTTTGGGATGACGTGATGTCGTGTTTTTGAGGACTTCATTTTGGCATTTGTGTTTCAAAATACTAATTCATGTAGCGCATTAGTGGTCTAGATATATTGCTTGCTATTTGTGAATTCTTATGCATTGTATCATAATGGTGTATAAATTAGTTGCACCAATCTTGATGTACCGCATTGTGTAAAGGTCTAATTAATTTTCTAGTCACGGACTACTATTTATTTTGTATTTTGCAGATGGTCAGTATGCGGTTGGCACAGGATCAACTATCCGGAACTTTCAAAAGCATGACCCAAGTACATCGGTAGAACTCATCCTATATCAGTTTGGTACTTTTTACGTGACCCGCTCTGGGGGATCCAAAACGTCACGGCCAAACGGCACTAACCATCAAACGAAACTCTGACAAACGAAACTCAAGCGAGCCAAAAAAGTAAATACGCCCACCGACTTGCAGAGACAAAAACCCCAACCACCCTTTCAAACATTTAAAAGACCACAAAAGGACGACCAGCACGAAGGGAATCGAAACATCCTTCCCCAGCCCCAGATGAACGTCGAATATCGCCTTCAACCTGAAGGCGAATGTCACACTTGACCGCCTTCAGGACTGTCTGCCAACTGGCAAATTTTCCTCTAAAAACTATATTACAGCCATTCCTCCTATATCAGTTTGGTGCTCACATGTTACTTATTGAGGTTCCAATTTGGTACTCTCCGAGTCTTCGTATCACCGTTGCCTCTAGATTCTTATCTCATCGTGGCACTTTACGGACCCCTCATGAACTAACCTCGTGGTACCTTCAACATTTCTGACGGTGAAGTCTGACATTCGCCTTCAAATTGAAGGCGATTTTCGCCGTTTATCTGGGGCTGCCTTCTTTGGACGCTGGTGTGCTGGGAAGGGGTTTTTCGTTTCGCTGCGTGCGGGTCGTCCTTTTGTAGTTTTTTGAATGTTTTAGTGGGGGATTGGGGGTTTTGTCTCTGCAGGTCGGCGGGCGTATGTTTTTTGGCTCGCGTGACCTGAGTTTCGTTTGTCAGTATGGGATGGTGCGGTAGTGCCGTTTGGCCGTGACGTTTTGTTTCCCGCATGACGGGTCACGTAAAAAGCACACCTTCAACATTTCTCATTTTATTGAACTTATAATAAAGAAAATCTTCTCATTGGTAAGGTGAGCAGGTTTCTCGGTGTATATAAGTCTCATCTGATATCCGCCGTATAGAACTTATTTGGAACATCTAAGATCACTCCGAAAAAGTTGGTATCCATCGTAGCATTTCACGTTTTGCTAACCAAAACGCTTAGTTTGACCTGGTATAGCTACGGTATTAAGAATCTACTTTAAAAAGGTTAACTTTTGGTCGTTGGCAGATAAGATAAAACTTCAAAATTCAGTGAGAGGATCTTCTGGAAATAAGTCCGACTACAAAACCGTGACAGATTAAAATACAAATATCAAGCATTGTGCTTGCTTTTGTTTTCGTTACTTATGATTTCATTGATCTGAAATACACAGCAATTTTGGTGAAGTTATCGCGAAAAGAAAAAGGACGAACGTTTCTTCACAATTCTACGCAATTTATTTCGTCCATTGAACTAGAGTAATAACTATAATGACTGTACTTCTATATGAGGGTGTATGAAGAGAAACAGTTGTTATACAAATTAGAGAACTATACGTTCTTTTATTTACATGACAAGCACAGCCACGACGACATACATTCCCACATTCACACACACTATCCAATCAACTAATTTTCTAAAACAAAGTCCGGTCCGCCTACAGGTTCACCAACCCCTCCGGCCTAAACGCCATCCCCTGGCTACGCTGATATTATATGCTTCAAACGTGAGTCTCCGTTACGTCCTACTCATCTTATCTATTTACTATGTTTCTGCAGGTAAATGCTAACTGCAATGCTCAATATAATGGCGCGCTTCTTTTGTACCTTCAAACGATTTGTGGTTTGTCCTTTCCCAAGTCTAATGACGCTTACATTCAGCGGATTGAGAGAATTACACGTTATTCATTGGAAATGAATACATATAATTCACTTGACAATGTTGGCTTAGGTTTTACTAACTGTATTTTGTCTCACACATTTACACCATATTAAAACAATATACGTATTAATATTTATTATTACTAATAATAAATAATCTAATCATTTAAATACATATCATTTTATTCAAAGTGGAGAGCGAGGGCAACTCACACGCAAACACCTCATGAACATGCATAATGAACGTAATGAATAATATAGATCCTTTTATTAAAATAGATTTAATAGATACTGTTAAACATGCCGTTGAATGTGTGCATTACATCTGCCCATAAACAACTATGAGGTATTAAAAAGACATAATAATAATAGAAATCAACAACGTGTATAATCAATGTCTTTAAATACACATATTATAATAAGATTAGCCAATGGTAAGGAGAGCGGGTTACTTATTGTTCACAAAAATTAGGTACTTGTTTGGGTATTTGAAGACTATATTTAATTAACTTTGAAAGAATAGCCCAAATGACGTTATGTTAATGACAAAATACAAGCAGCATTTCACATGTAGGAGCTCAAAGACCAGTTTGTCATTTAGAAACAAGAGATAACTTTCTCTTGAATGTGAGGGCGACATTTCAGTTTCATAGACCTTATTTTAAGAAGTTCACAATGTAAACATCGAGGGCACTTGCAATGCTTTTATCTATAATAATCGAATATAAAGGTCTTTGACAATGCTTCCACCGCCAGGTAACAATCTTGTTATGACGTTCTCTGGTGCTGGGATAATCTCCCAAGAACGTAAGACAAGTATGGAATGTGTTTTTTGCGTCTGGGGCAGGGGATGAATACACTAGTCCCTCAACCGCCAAGGTTCTTAGTTGCGTAAAATGAATAGAAAAGTATAGGTGGTTAAAAATATAAAAAACAATTGGACGGCGAATACAATTATGCAAGGTAGAACAATATGCTATTTGATTGAGGTGACTAGGGCTGTTGAGAAAGTTAAAAGGAAACATGTAGATTAGAAGTCCAGAGACAGCATATAAGAGAGGAGAATCAAAGAATATAACTACAAAAAGAGGAAGAAGAAACACAAATTCTTTGAATGCAAATATGACCTCGCCCCGTCCACCCTTCCTATCACCTACAACCATGCAAACCAGGCTTTAGAGAGCCAGCAAAAAATACAAGAGGAACAAAACAAGAAAAGATTCTAATATTTTCTAAGTAATTAAAAGGGATCACTCTCATAGTTTTCAGATCTGAGGAACTTAGAAAGAATGCTCAATCATCAATATCCCAAATTTATTCTTCATGAACAACTTTGGGCAGAATTATTACAACGCCAACGAGGCCAAGCCCCGGCCTATATGCTGATATTCTCATTTAGTGGGGTATTTAGGTAATATGGTACACCCAGTGGTTTGGAACCGATAGTTGTTGGTAACTTTACTGTGCTGTCAACGTGATCCGCGAACGTCACGGCCTAAAATGCACTAAACACCAAACCCTACCCGTACTTTAACTAAACTATCAGCAATTAACAATTACACACACACCACCCACCTGGACCACTCCCCCCCCCCCCAACACACACACACCCCGAACTGAACACGAAACATCTACTAAAGTAAAAACGGTCGGCCCGTCCGTAGGCCCTTCATTCACCCAAACCAGAATACCAACGACCCGAGGAAACAGGTCACGACAAGCCGACAAACCGATTGTAATTTTACTGTAGGCTACGCCATCCCATTCACCACCAAGCCATCTTGCAATGAGTTGTTAAATTGATCGTTCATCGATACCGAACCATATTCTTCTCAATACAATGAAATAACGGTACGATAATAGATATGCAGTAATGAAGACATGTTGTTTCTGAAGGGGCAGGCGAATTGTACACACCTCGAAAAATTAGTATGTGTTTGCCTAGATGAAAAGTTATGCTATGCATTGGCATTTTTACGAAGAATACCAACGTGTTCAGTAGTTGTGCTGCACGTAACCTAGAGGCTGTGATAACTTAGGGAGTACTGCTCATGTTTTTGTTTGCATTGTTCCTTTGTTTCCAGCTTGTTCTGTGCTTTTCACGTGACCTGCTCTGCGTGAACCAAAACGTCACGGCCAAACGGCACTATCCAACCAGCCCTCTCTGACAAATAAAAAACAAGTCAAGCGAGCCCAAAAAGCAAACACGCCCACCGACTAGCAGAGACAAACCCCCAGCCAACCACCAACATTAAAAAAAAACCAAAAGGACGACCAGCACGCTGCGAAACAAAGCACACCTCCCCAGCAGACCAGCGTCCAAAAAAAAAGCGGAAATTACCTTCGACCCGAAGGAGAATGCCACACTTGACCGCCTCTAGGACTGCCTGCCTTCTGGCAAATTTTCCCCTAAAAACTGTATTGCATCTATTCCTCCAAATACGCTTTTTCAAAACAGCACAGACACAAACAATACAGTGCAACACAGCAACAGAACAAACTGGAGGATCTACCCCATATAAAACAAAGCCATGTCCTACCGACCATGAACGGTCTCCCTTTACACGGTCGGTCCAGGTCTGAAACCACTCCCACAAGCTTAACGGAACATTGCCAAAAACAAAATGGGCAGTACTCTCTTAGCTGTCACAGTCGGTCCTTGGGCACAGTCCATCACCCAATCGCCAATGATACCTTTTCAGATTGGTCACCAATGGCACCGTGTGCAATTCTCCAAGCTAGATCTCGGAGCCTGCAACTATTCAGGCTTGAATGCACTGAACGCCATACTTCGAAAGAATGACGTTCCTGTACAAATACTGCATTCAAGGCACTTTCCCGCAAAGAACTGTGAACGAGGGCCGACCGTGGCAGGTCAACAGGGGGTAACTCATAAAGAGCGGAACAAATAACACGCACCACCCTGCTCGTAGTACTACTATGTGGTTCTCTGTTGCTAAACAGCGCCGGGACCCATCGACGCAAGTGCAACCCGCCCCCAAATCGTAAAAATATAAACAAGGCAACCCTGGGTCCGGCTACAAACATTTGCTTAAATAACAAAAAAGGTCAATTTACTTCCCAGATAAATCACTCCTAACCCCCCCCCCCCCTTCTCAAGTTTTTGGTACCACCCGACCAAATGAATGAAAATATCGCTCTCCCCAACCGCACCAGGACGCAACGCGGAATTGGGTACACCGGGCGAAACAAAACGATTAATGACGGTGACTTTCCCCAAGATCGAAAGCCAGCGGATGCCAAAGGTTTTGAGCCTGCTCTCAAATACCTCAGCTCTCTCGTTCTAGGTGACATCACAAGATGCATCGTAGCCGAACCATATATAATAATTTTGATATTCTGATCCGACCACGATGCACTGAATGGTAAGTCTCTGTATCTCCAGCTACCAAGGCGAAGGCCCTTTGTCTTATTCGGATTCAACTTTGCCCAGGTAGCTCTTTCAAAGTTAGATAAATCCTGCGAGAGGGCACGAAAGGAGCCCAAACTCGAAACAACCCACGTGACGTCATCTGCATATTGAATGCATTTCACTTTGGCATTCCCTTGCACAACGAATGGAACAAGTCTCGAGTCCCTTTCCAAAAGACGGGAGAGGGACTCGCTAAACAAAACATAAAGTAATGGAGACAGAGGGCACCCCTGTCGCATCCCCCCCCCCTCTCTATCTTAAAAAATCTCTGAACAAAACCCATTTACGATCACAGAACTGAAAATTTCCTGATACAAAACAGAAATCCATTTACGAAAATGTGGGTGCAACTTAATCGCCTCCAATGCATTCATTGAAAAACCGCGATCCACCATGTCAAAGGCCTTCTGCTGGTCAAGAGAGACCAATGCATATGGCAGATCACGCTCAATAACAAAGTCGCGCATCATCCAAAATTTCTGCTGGATGCAATGTTTTATAAGTATTTAAGAAAATTACACCTGGGAAACATTTTTTTTAGAAGTAAATTAACATCACCATTGTACACTTTTGTCGCACCAAATTGCATCTGAGGGCATTCAGCAATAGAAAATTTTCCAAAGGGGAGGGGGGCACCCCCTCCCCTTAGACCCCTCCCCCATATCACTTTAACACCACTTTGGCCCCTCCCAAACAAAGGCCATGGATCCCCAATGATTGTGTGTCCCTCTCAGTAGCAACTGGTCATAAATTATAACACATCAGTTTTATCTGATTATTTGGTACCCACCTTTACCAGTCAGTGTTACATGATAAAGCTATGAGAATCGGCAGGGACATTGTATACAATGAGTCATGCACAAGTCCCCAGTTACACACCTGAAAGAAGAAAGGTAATTGAATAAGTCAAAGGATCTGAACATGTAATCCTTATAGAATATTAACCGATTGATAATAACACTCTGGATTAATCGTTTTATATGATTTCAAAATGAAACGCATTTAACACAAATCAAGAAATAATATCGAAGCTTACTGTTTTAAATTTTAACATCTGAAATGACGTAACAAAGTCGTGATTGATTAATAATGGATTTTTGTCATGAACAAAATCTCCACTTCAAACCACGTGATATTTCATAGGGTTGTTGCGGCTTTTATTATTAAATAGTTGAAAAGTGTTCTGGGTTGGCGGGACTGGGGGCAGGGGCTGGGAGAGACAACCCCTCCCCGGACGGGGCCGCAGTATAGCTTCACGTACTTTACTTCTCTAGCGCGGGATGCACTCTGAATCGTTGTTGGATCATTCGGCCGGAGCATTGAACTGTAGAAGAAAAACTAGGCAACCAAATGGTCGGTTTTTAAGTCTCACATACATGATAATATTGTTTAACCATCTTGGAAACTTTGGAAACAAAACGAAAAACATATGAAAAATTCTCTCTAAAATAGTACAATGGATGGCTACAATTACCTGTGTTGCCTACTATGTACGACTGTAAAAAAAGGACAATGTTTGCTAAAGTCTATGAGGGTTGTCTCACCTTGATTACTTACAATTATCTTAAATTGAGTAATAATCAGTACGATATAAAGTTGTTGAAATATAAAAACTTGCGTCAAAGGATTCCTCATTTTAGCCTTAAAGATATGTTTTCTGTCTTTAATAGATATGTATAACAATTCAGTGGTGAATCAGGTTAAGTTAGATAGTAACTATGTAAAATTCAAGAGACTCGACAATCAATTGCATACTTTAAACGCTTAACGCATCATAATTTGTTACAGAAAATGCAGACACAGGGATTTTGACTTGCATGTATAAAAGAAAATCATCCGAGCGATTTCAAATGCTTTGCATCCATTAAGATTACAAGTTAAAAGGTTATAAAAACACAACAGACATCAGCAGACTTCCTTCTCTCGAAACTACAAGTTAAATTAATTTTTATTGTCACGTAGCCATAAAAAAATTAAAACCATTGTCAGCCTGGTCATTTTCATTTTGAATCAGCACATGTATTATTCAAATGAAACACACACATGTGCGCATGCACGGGTTTTTCTTAGGAACAACTCCTTGTTTTGATTCATAAACAGCGCTCCTCGCTTTACAGACAGATGCACGAAGTGTTGCAATAAATGCATCATATTTACTGTGAAAAATTGTCACAATACCGCGACCTATCGATATGGGATTTGTACCTGTTTTACATTGTTTTTTTCATTTTTCTGATCACTTTTTCATTTTCCGAAGATATTGATCGTGATTA
>JAIPMN010011979.1:0-14070 GCA_020650975.1 Apostichopus californicus
TTCACTTAGCATTCTACAAATTTGTGTTCGATTTAAACTGATGTTTCGTAGACATTCTGTTGATCAAATTTGTAGATATCAGAGATCGAATTACTGGACTGTTTTGCGACGATATGCATTTATAACACACCGGACTGATACACGTTATCGGAATATTTTTCAACCACTGTCAAAATGAAACGCGTATCCGCAAAATCAGTAATTACCCAAACGAGTTATGACAATTAATACAAACTTCATAAACAGCAACCACAAGCTAGGTAAAAAAATCTTTCAAATTCTGTACATATACACAATACACGCAGCAACTACTGTACACGTACACTGTACGTCTATTCTAAAATGGTTACAATAAAGAAAACACAGGATAAAAAAGTTTTCATGTCTGTCTGGCAGGAATAAGTTAAAGTATTTTTTTAGTTAATTTTAATTTAAGTTAATTTCAGTTGGTAAATATATATATTTATTTAAATATTTTTTTATATACTAAAGTCCCATACCATTATGCTGTTCCGTAAAAAACTTGACTATTCAAGTGTTATTTAAAATAATGAAGTAAACATCAAAATTCAATGTAAATCTTTCCTTCATTACTTTTTGTATGTGACTCATATTAATATGAATGAGATTCTAGGTGATGAATGTTGAGAATCAAATCAAATTCAGGAATCTCTCACTTATTAACTTTCACATGGTAGGTGCATGTTCTTTGCCTGATCACAAGCACAGTAATAATGGGTACATTTTTTTCTTTAAATTGAGAATAAAAGCCTTGTTTTAGTTGGTTGCTAATCAGACTGATTTGGTGACAAATATTTATTCTGTATCTTCATAAGCCTGATAATCTGCAACTTTGTTTGAGAAATATGTGATTGGTTTTGTTAAGTTTATTATTTCACAGGGAAGGGGGGGGGGGGCCGGAATTTCCAGGTTAATGTAGGGTCAGGTCCCTTTCATTCCATTTAAAGTTTATCAATATTAATTGGCCTCAAAATTTTACAAATTGCTTAAAGTTTTCAAAAGTACCTCTGGAGAGGAATTATAACATTAAAAATTATCTCAAACCATTTGAGGATAGCTAGTTCATAAAAGCTTTTCAATTTTAGCATGGGTGACTTTTATGTCAATTTTTTAAGCATACTTTGGGGCAATACTGAGTACATTTAAAAACTGATTCAGTGACCAGTACCATGCACATGGTGTTAATTGAATTCAACACAACGATATCTTGAAGTGCAGGCAGCCCCCTGATCAGAGAATGACAGTGCTAACTGTACGTGCCTGATCAGCAGAACTGATCACACATCATGCAACACATGCAATTACTAGTGCATTTGCAGGACTGTGTCCTCAGATGATGTTATATGACTTAGAGGTTACTACAAGCATGTACCAGGTGTAAGGTTTCAAACAGGACACAAACAAAACCATTAAAACATAATTTTGTCATCAAACAATGATGTAGACTAGAGAGTCAAGTTTTACAAATGATTGGTTCAGCATAATCCATCAGCAATGAAAAAGATTCATTACATTCTTCATACAAGCCAAAGAGGTAGAAAGTGCAGGTGGTGGTTTCATAGTTATTCCTATTGACTTAATGTGTTAGGATCCTTGTGTGCATGATGTACATGATAATCTCAGCAAAGGTCTGATTGTGAGAACTTAAGGTCTGTGAATTAAAGACCATGTGACCCAGAATGATTTTAGAAGTGAGGGTGATTTAAGAGGGGAGAGTGATTTGAGAAAAGAGAGTGGTTTAAGATTTTCTCCCCGATATACAAGTGATATAATACAATTCTTATGAAAAAGAAAGAAGCAAGATGGCAGTATATTATAATTGAATTATATGTCCATTTGCTTTTTTTTTAGTTTTTTTGGCTTGGTCTAATTGCTTTTTCGTTGTTTTATTTTGTCTTGTTTTAGGCAGGATTTGGGGTACTTCAATTGATTCCCAATATCAAATGGCACAGTAATTTTCCTCAAATGTTCTGAAGGGCTATTGTAACAAACAAAATAGTTGCATTTTATTATGAAGATATGAATTTGCAAATTTGACATAGCATACAATTCATATTTATAGCTTATTTCACCTGGACATTTTTTTATTGCTGGGGAGTGGGTTATTAAATTTAAGCTGGTGTTTAAATTGAAGCCTGATCGAACGAACGAGGTGGGTCTTGCAGTTTTATATAGACACATAGTTTAGTTTGAAACATCTGCGGGAAATTAATCACTGATTTATGGAACGTGTACCATATATGAAATAAACAGTGAAAGAATGAGAAGAAATTATTCCAAATCGTTGTTATAGAAGTGTACCAAGCAGCTGCCAGCCAACCTGACGAGATCCAGTTATATCATAGCAACTGTGTTTGCACAGCTACATTCGTAGTGTAATCTTGCATATTTTTAATGGATTTTACGGCCAAAACACAGCATATACCACTGATAACGTATGGAGCAGTTTGAGCTGAGAGTTCGTTGACGTTTCAACAAATATTCATGATGTGCCGCATTTCAAACGATGAAATATGCAGTAGGGTTTTAAACTGAAGCTTTGGGAGTGCAATAATTGCCATGATGAAATAAAAGACCATTCACACATAACATTCAATTTCAAGGCAGTATCATGGGAATTCTCTGATGATAGTAGCTATAGTTACTGCCAAACAATAGGCATCTTGAGTTAGGAAAACGATACTTAGATAAGGTTTTCAACTAGCAGTTTATGTTCACAATGGAACTCTGGTATCCTGACGACTGTATGTTTGGTCTGGGAAGTATGGTACGTGTTCCAAACAGTGGGTGGTGAACATCTGGAAATGTCCTACTACCAGGAAATTTTATATTCTGTTTTCGGGGCTTGCTTGAGATCGATTAATTTATTGTTTAAGATTAATAGATTAAGATTAAGTCTGTTTTGTATGTTCAAGTTGACTTAAATGTATTCTGAGCATCTAGTCTGGGGTGTTCAGGTCTCGCTCAGTTTTGAGCTTATAATACTGGTATGATCTTATTCTTTATTCAAAGTGAGAAGAAATCTGTTAGCAAACTACTTATCTAAGTACTGCGAAAAAAGCCTTTGTACAAAACTCTTTATCGTAAGCTAACGATGATGGGAATTGGGTTGATTACTTTTCTTCCAGCACAGAAGTAAGGTAAGTCATTTAGGCTGCAAGGGATATCTACACTGTCTAATACTTAAAACACTTTTGAACTTTTGATCTCTGATATCTCCCAAACAGAGCTGGATATTCCTTAGCTGCTTTTAACAGAGTTGTAACGGTACAAAGATTTCTATCAGATAAATTAACGCTGACCCATTGGCTAATACTTCTGTTTTAATCCATATAAAAGAGAGATATATCTACTTACAAGATGTAAGAAATAACCCCAAGTGACCAGACGTCTACTGCCTTGCCGTAAGGCTTCTGTGCTAAGACCTCCGGTGCCACATACCCTGGTGTTCCACAGGCAGTTGACATGTCCCCAGAACCTTCCATTTTTGAAAGACCAAAATCACTGATCATTATCTTGGAGTTTTCATCTTTACAATAAAACAGCAAATTTTCAGGCTGAGGACAGAAAACAGGAAAAGAACAATATTTAAATATTTTGCAAATGCAAATTTTTACAATTAGACCACAATCTTTTTTCTTCTTTTTTTTTTCAGTCAATTTCCCCAAGATAGATATGGTTCATGTCCATGGCATTAATACAGAGAAGTACACATGGAACTTTCTACATAACAGAAAATCTAGTTTATTTTTAAAGAAATACAGTTGGTAGCTTCTGCACTTTGAAATTCAAAATGCTGTTGTAGCAAAAGTGAATTTGAAGCAAGCAGGTGTAATGTCATAAGAGGACATGGGAACAAACTTCTGTTTTTTTTTCAGATTTGCATCTAATTTTCTAAAACTGGGATCATCAAAATATCAGAATATGTTCCTTTTTCATAAGTAAAAACCAAATGTACATCTGGGCTATCCATTCTGTAAGAAACAGATGATGAAACACTCCCTTTCAAACTTTGCCAGCTGCGTCCGAGATCTGTCACAAGTCGACCGTAACTTGAATATGCAGTCGTTAGCAAAATAACTGTCCAACTAATAATAGTCCACTTTCACAATTTTGCAGGCCATGTTGCTATGCAATACCAGATGAAATTATTCCCTTGTTAAACCGGGTATATTTTAATCTGACCCAGCAGAATAGCACCACACATTAAAAATATGATAAGATGTCTGGTACTTTTGGTATCCCAAATAGTGGTATTTTTAAGATAAACAAAGTTCAAAACCACCCCCAAAAAATAAGTAAATAAATATGAGGAAGAGGAAGGGTTAATGTCAATTAAGGTTCAGCCTAGGGTTTTTAAAACCATCAAATATTGAAATAAATCTCCAAGGTGGGTTTGGACTCACCTTCAGATCCCTATGTACGATGCCTTTATCATGAACGTATGCTGTAGCTTCTAAGACTTGTCTGATTAGGTCACTGGCATCTTTTTCTGTGTAACTTCCTTTGTCCACTATTCTGTCAAACAGCTCCCCACCGGAAACGCTGCAAAGACAAGAAGAAAACTTTCACTTACTAGAAGCAGACTGTACCTGGAATCACAAATGTCACCTGAGTTTAAAAACCACCTTGATTACAGGTAGATGTAAATGTCCTCAGATATGTAGGGGTTCATGTTCAGAATTCCAAAACTTTAATACCAGGTTTGGATACTTCCTCTAAGTGATATGATCGACAAGCTTACCTGTCTGCCCACAACTATAACACTCTGGCTCTACTGTACCTTGCCACGGGTGAATTGGTAACCTTTTCAGCACTTCAGTGGGAAGAACAGAACTAAAAAAGGTAACCAATTCACTCTAGGCACTGTAGAGTTAGAGTGCAAAGGTGTGGGAGACAGGTAAGCAAGAGCTATATAAATGGATAGATTCGGAAGGAAGTAATGGAAAGTGAACGAGGAAAATGGAGTCAGTGCAGGGGGCACAGTATTAAATGTTTTACATTTATGTACTTGGGACAGATAGGAAGTGCATTGAGTGGAGAGAGGTTAGCGAGAAATGGCGTATAAAGTCATACTGAGATGTCAAACAATGTTTAAATTTCTTTCACTTGGATAAAATATGCACAACATCTCATCTTCTCTACTTGATGCATTCTACGATAAGATATTACCCAGCAGTGTACACGTTAAGTATTGTTTGCACCTTAAATACTGTGAAAATCACTTCTACATTGCTGCTACATTCACATCAAATATTAATCAGGTTAGGACATATTACCTTTTACTACCACTTATTACCTATTATTCTCACTTATTATACCTATTACTATCAATTAACTACCTATTATTATCACTTATTCCTTATTATCATCATCCAAATTCAGTATACTATCATCACTTTTCCATATCATCACTTATTAAACCTATTATTCTCACTTATTATACCAATTACTATCAATTTACTACCCATTATTATCACTTATTCCCTATTTATCATCATCTACTACCTATTATCATCCCTTACTACCTATCATTATCACTTATTACCAGCACAATTTTGAATACCTAAAACTTTTACAAACACATTCACAGTAAAACCACACTTCACAAGTATGTGCTACAGCTCCTAAAACCTAGGCTCTCCATTAAAAGTTATGGCTCTCTTCGAAGTGGCATTCTTCAAAGCAATAACTGTACAAATTTCTGGAACAGCCTCAAAAAGACGTGGGATGAATGGACCAGAAAATGGAAAAAATTTGCTTTTTGTGGTAAGGTTTCCTCCAGTAATAGTTGGCCTCATTTCCTTCTAGAGTTTTCTCTGGCTGTTTTACAATAATTAATCAGCAGAGGTGGTAAACAAAAGTATTTGTCTGTTTTCTTCGAAATGATAATTAATTTCATGCAACTAAAGCAATAATTGTCAGAACTATACATTAAATGTGAGAATTTATGTCCTCTACAGAAAAATTTCACTGCCTACGCTATTGCCTTTCAATGCAAAATTTCGTTTTTATTGGAAAGTTCTTTCTCAACAATTTGATATTCGATTTCATTTAAGTCTTTAATCGAGAGAAATATGGTGATAACTTGATGCAGACAGGTGATAATAAAAATTGACATTTCCAAAGTACAGCAAAATTTAATCATTAAAAGTCACCAACAAGCGTTAAGTATCGTCCTTTTGTTTAAGCCACCCACCTGTTTTCCTTCCTACAATTAGACAGAATACAACAACTTCATCAAGCAACAAAGCTGAAGGCAAAAACTTTGATTAAGAATTGCAAACCTATATTTCCTGTAACTATTTTAATTTGAAAATGCCAAGAATTTCAAGTTTCAAAGAAAAATTTCAGCAGTAGGTTCAAAGTTTCTTTAAAATAAAAAATGAATGTTTTTACAAACAGATCTCAAATATCAAATGACAAAATCAATACCCTATACCTCCACTATTGCATGAACATATGCACACATGTAAAACATGCAGTACAGCCTGCAAATTTAACATCATGATAAAAAAGTTCAATTATTGGGAGGTGTTAATGATCCAAATTATTCCCTGACAACAAGAAGGGTTCAATTGCACAATAAAATGTTTTATAAAATTGGTAAAATAAACTGGTATATGTCGATTTAAATCGATAATATGTAGAATTAAACTGGTATATGTCGATTTAAATCGGTAGAAGTCAATTTAAGCTGCTGGAAACTGGTATAAGTCGAAGGAAATTGGTATATATGTCGATTTAAATCGGTATAAGTCGATTCCCCACGATTTGAGACTGATGGCCCACCATAATTGATCATGCCTTCGAATGACTGTAGAATGAAGACCTGTTGAAATTTTCACATGGGTGACCACGATTTGACTTGTTGGAGTATTTGGGAATAGTACAGTGACAAGCATTTGATCTTGGCTTCTGCATCAATCTTGGGTGAATTTTGTTACTATTTCGATATCAGGATCCAACCAATAACACCGATGTATTATACTTGTATAGTCTCTTTCAAAAAATGGGAAAGAAAACGGTAGAAAATGTTGGATACTATCTCTTAATTCACCCTTTTAACTGTAAATTAAAATAACCAAGAGAGAAGTTGTCCTGGTAGAGTAAGTCTCAGAAAGAATGTTTAATCAAGAATTACATTTAGTTTTTCTTAAAACATGTTTACTTGAATACTATTATAATTATTTTGAGCGGTACCTTATAGACTTTCTAACCTAAAACAAAAAGGTAAATTGGCAACCAAAGAGCAAAACAAAAGTAGCTTCAGTAAGTCTAAGCCTAATTATGTGAATGGGGAGACAACTGTAAGGTAAGTTCTTGCATAGCTTGATACAATCCAGAAATGCACTTAGAGGATTTCATAGCGTTTGGGTCCGAGCAGTTCCGCAGCAATGCACACTCGTTGAAGGACATTATTAAAATGTCATCGTGTCATGGACGTCAAGGTTGATGGGGATGTGTTAATTATGATGACCGGAACGACTGTGTACCTCGTTAATCAAATGCGAAAAACATCACCAACATCTGGTGGAGCACCTCTTACCTAAAATTATTTAATATTAAATGATTGGTAATTGCATGGTAAGACTAGAAAAAGAAAGGGGAAAATTTTTTTCAGAATTTTAGACTTTTTGGTGACTGAAATGCATACAAACTGAGACTGTGATGGTGAGTGTTGGGAGTATTGTCTCCATGGTTACTGATAGGGTACAGTAAATTTGCATCGACGACATTAAGTCCACTACACACAATCTTGTATAGAGACTTTGGGTGGTAGAATTGGAAGGAAAGTCATAGACCATTTTGTACCTGTTGCTGATGGTGTACATTACCAAAAGGGATACTGGTTAATTGGATGGTAGAATAAAAAGGAAGGGCATTGACCGGAGGGGCCGGTGTTAAAAGGTAACCAGTTCATTCTAGGCACGGTAAAACAAGAGTGCTGAGGTTGTGGGGAGACATGTAAGCGATTAGCAAAGTAAGTTGAGACTATACATGGTAGAGAGAGAGAGTGCTAAATGTCGGGTAGACCAGGTCAAGAAAGTAGCCTAGTTACTTTTTAAGAATTTCACGCTATTGAAATGTATATCAAACATACATAAGGTCATTGGAATACGATTTTATGAGATTAATTATCATGAAACCAACTAAAGAATGAAAAACATCAGAAAGGAAATTAAGCTAAAACTAGGGCAGATAACAATTTGTCAAATCTGTTGGTTTATGTTGTTTATCTAAATTCCAAAACAACAAGCTCTAGAGTTTTACTGTAATTGAGTTGTTTGTTTTTAAACCAAAGTCAATTATTATAATTCAAAGATTCCAAGATTTTTGCTCTCTGACGTAAAAAAACAAAAAAAAACTCATCAACAATACTGAACAGCCTTGAGAATAGGACAATTAACAAAACACACACACATCACACTAATACCATACCTCAGAACAATGACGGTCAACGAACCTGTAAATGTGTCAAAACAGACCATTGGGAATCCCCATGCCATACTGCCATTACAGAGAAAGTTGTTCATTAGTTTAACTGTTTATAAATTTGATTATACATTGCGTCAACAAAAATAAATACTGGATTTGGAAAGGGGGTGAGGTGTATATGGAAAGTAATTACATGAGCCACTGTGAGTATTATGTGGATATAGTTAAATCAAAGAACAAACTGCAACAATTTGTGACCGGATGAAGTCTCCAGGGTGACGGTGGGCACGTTTGGGAGGAGGCCATAAGAAATGAAAGTTAACTGAAAATCCACAACATTTTACAAATTAAAACTAGAGAATGGCAGTTTAAGTAGAATTGGCTATCACAATTTCACAATGCACACTGCTGTTGTAAAGCCGTATATTGATCAAACTCTCTGAAAACGAAAAGTACATGAAGGATAAAATTGCTTTAGTAATGTAGAGATATGTCAGTAAAAAGTTTGTTCGCAGTAGTTTTACATTTCATGATACCTGCTGATGAGGGTAATAATAAACACATACTCTAATTTGAGAGTTTAAGCTTTGATCTCAGACTTCACTTAAGTAATTTCTGATCTGATTTGATTTCTCTGGCGTACTCATCTTGATTTGAAGGGTAAACCTATGAGAGTTATGGTTATTAAACTGTCAATTCCTAATATGCTAGAGATTAAGCATACTAATTGTCACCGATGTGCAATATTCAACAAACATCTTCCTGCCAACTTCAAAGGATCTGTTCTCACTGAAGCATATATAGCCTAAGCTGTCACATTGAGCATGCTTCAAATCATGTCTGTGCATCGATCATTGAGAAGGTCAGAACTTCAGGAAAGTGCTTTCTAAAACACAGGGTACCTTGCGATCTACTGCAGCTGTGCATATTCATGTTGCCATGGAAACAAAATGTCTCTTTGTCATTTGGCGAGCATCATCCATGCTAGCAAAGGTTTAACTATTTCCTTCAGTTCAAACAGTACAATTCATTTCATGCAAGCTTCCATATTAAAGCTGCATATGACTAATTGCTAACAGCTGTTGGTAACCAACGTAGTTACAGTTCCTCAACCACATTAAGATCCACATTCTTTGGCGGGACTTTAGACCAACCCTCATCCTAACGATACTAACGTCACACTGAAACATTGCACATACCGTTTACAACGGTTATGTAAGAGAGAGCCTAGCTGCCTAATTCTAGTTTATGAAGAACTTGAAGCCAATTGTGCCTATGACAAGTTGCATAGCAACCATTAAACTTTAACAGTGAACAAAATGGTCACTGTACAAAAGATTAACTATGTATTGCTGTCCGATATATGCTGGATGAAAGCAATTAATAAATGCATGGTCACCTATGTTTAAGTTTTTACACAGAGATTTCTTTCTTTTGAAGATATCTCATGCATTGTATAATATCACATCCTTGTGCTGAATGCTTGATAGTGTATTTAGTCATAATTTTTCAAAAGGTTCTGTTTATATGTTTAGATAAAGATATTATTTTAATTTGCCCATTTCCTGCTTTTAACGGTTTCTAAACCGACTGAGGCTTCATTTCAAAGCTATCTATGAAACTATACAATGACAAAGAAAAACTTTGTCGCCATGACAACTAATCAGCTCATCAAAACATATAGTTCATTTTTATCAAATGATCACAGTCCATTCACTAATTAGCAGACATATAGATAGAAATAATGATTTTTCCATGTAAAACTGTTTCTTTCTTTTTCTCAACTCTACAAAGCACTTTTCCTATGATATCCATCCAGGCCCTAACAACCTTGAAAGATCATGTCAAACTTCCAGCTGGGAAAGTATGAGTTACCAAGGAAATTAGTGAGATCCGAAGGTACTCACAAGATTCGATCTGATCAAGTTGAGCTAGGATATACCTTTTAATTTACCTGCATTGGCCTCAAAAGGAAGGAAGAGAGATAAGTTAAAGGGTTTGTAAACTTTCATCTGTGCCACCCATTAATGAATCAATACAAAGGTACACGGCTTGTTAAAAGATGCCATCAAACGGTACAAGATGTTTAAACTCTAGTCTACAAACCGAGCTATAGTTGATGTGTAAACAGACAAGGGAGCACTTAATGCACACCCAAAGGCCTTTGATGTCAGCCAATCCTCAAAAGGCCTACGCAAATTACCAAATCTTCCCGACGACGGAGCAAAACACATCAGAGAGGCTGCTTGTGATTTCTTGAAACTTTATCCAACCGGCAAATGACTTCTTTTCTGTACGTACCCAATTTGAAGCTTTCAATTATTGGGATAGAGACTTTGATATGAGAGCATGGAAGGAGAGTTTACCTAAAATAATTCTATGAGATGCTCGATGAGATGTTATTGCAAAATAATTTGTTAGGAATATAAAAAATAGAATATAAAAATAAAACAGAAGTTACAAAATATTACAAAATGTACAAAATCTTATTGATTGGACATGCATATTGAATCATGAAGTCCACGATCTAGCTCTATTTTTGAAAAAGAAATGGAATTAATCAATTTGAATAAACAGGCATGTATAACATATGCCATCTTATATTAGGGATCCATGATATTTCCTTCTCTTTTGGAACTTCAGATTTCATGGATCTTTCATTCATGCAGAAACTCTATCATCCATCCAACAAAGTTTATAACATATGCAAGGACAGATCCAGGATGTAAAGGTCAGGAAAGGGGGATGGGGTGTTTGGTCCCGCGATCCATTCAAACTAATCCCATATCAGGGATGGTGGAGCTCATTTTGAATAAGTAGGAAGAGGAGGGGAGATGAGACCATAATTTCTTGGACTTTGCCTAATTCTGTGAAGTAAAATGCAACAAAGGTTATTAGGGCTTTCATAGCAGCTCCTAAATTGAAAACGTTTGATTGGTAATGAATATAATTTTTGGGCTGTCGCTTCTTCTTTCTTCAATGGAAATATTTAGACAACAATTTTGGGGTTGGGGGACTGGGCTATGGCTCACATGGACAAAATTATGTTTAGATGTCAAATGGTGCATTTCTGAGGCACATTTAGACTCTAAATTAGATCTAGCCTATAATCAGGTCTATAATGACAAGGTGTGCTGATAACTACTAGTTATAAAATTGTTGTTAGGTTAAAAAAGGGGATACACCCTACCCTAGCTCCCACCCTACCCTAGCCCCCCCCCCCTCACCGGTATAAGGCCCTGATTAATAATTGCAACTCCCATCCTAATTAGGAAAGTTAGGATAGGTTGCTCTGCTATGAAAGTGTGATAGGTCTACACTTAATGGTGGTTGTTTTGAATGCAATGCAACATTTTTCAAGATTCTAAACTAAACATCCGTTGTAACATTTATAACGCAACTAACAAATTTGTTTCTGCTCAAGCATAATTTTTTAAATGCTTTTTGAGAAAATCAGTACACCTCAAAAATATGGGGCACTATTTTTTCCTTTTAGAACAATAAATAAAGAGCAAAGATAGAATGAGGTTAAAAATAAAAACTTTAAGTGTAACAAGAGCCTCAAATTGTTTGCCGTTTGTTGTGAAAATGCAATATAAATGTAAGGTAGATGGTTTTTAAATAGTTACATGCCACTTGAGTCAACAAGTCCTCCTTAATTTCCTGAATTTGGTTCACTAGAGCTGTAGAAACTAGGACGAGTTCAACAAGTATTTTCAAGGTATGACAACCAGAGGATCCTTGGCAAAGAGCAGCACTATTTAATTGACTGCCCAGAAGGCATGTTTTTAAACCTACATTTTGGGCCGAAGTTTCCCTGAAACTAACTGGTTTGGGAATTTACAGACGACAATACTTACCTGTCTCCAACCTGTATGAACTTTCCTATCTACCTAAACTACATGAGTAGAAACATTTGACCAAGTGCTGTCACCATTAAAGGCGTTGAAGATTCGCCCCAACCCGCGTGCCGCCCTCTGAAAAAGTTAACTTTCCGTTGCTTGCAAGTGCAGTTTTTTTCTTGTCGCTACAAAATGCAGACAGTAATGAAACGTGATACCTTGTTATCTTTTATCTAGACCTGAAATGTCCAATCGCTGCTATGTACACTGTGTTGTGGGTATTGACCGTAGCTGCATGTATTGACTGTACACTAGTGTCTAATTACCAAGGGAGCAAGCTGTGTGTGTATTGTCGAACACTTCTGTTACACCTCATTCAAAACTAGGTCAGATTACCGGCATCAGATGTTCTCTTTAAATATCCAACTTCCAGCCCCCCTCCCATGTTTCCAGTCATGTAGTAGGTATAAATGTGCATGTATGTCGAATTGAGGAGAAGTAAGAGAGGAGCTGTGAAGTAAATAAGCTACAATATACTTTGTGGTATTGTGAATAAAGCGGCTGAGAAAAGGTCACCACATGTGTACACAACACAAAACCTGTTGGCAATATTAGCTAGCACACTACTCTCTTACATACATGCATAGGCGTAGGAGGCGGGGGGGCTGGGGGGGCTGCAGCCCCCCAACCATATTTTTTTGGTGAAAATTCGGGCAATATGTTGAGAATTTTTCGGGCACCTACTGGAAGAAGAATAATTTGCAGTGTGTTTTTATTTTTTTTTGGTGAAAATTCGGCGATATGCTGAGAATTTTTCGGGCATCTACTGAAAGAATAATAATTTGCAATGTGTTTTTCAATTATTGGTGAAAATTCGGGCAATATGCTGAGAATTTTTCGAGCACCTACTCAAAGAAGAATAATTTGCAATGTGTTTTTCAAATTTTTTGGTGAAAATTCGGGCAATATGCTAAGAATTTTTCGGGCACCTACTGAAAGAATAATAATTTGCAGTGTGTTTTCAATTTTTTTGGTGAAAATTTAGGCAATATGCTGAGAATTTTTCGGGCACCTACCAGTGGCGGAGCGTCCATACAGTCAGGGGGGGGGGCGGATGCCCACCTGACGGACTCAAATGGACTGCTGGCGCCCTTTTCAGCTTTTTACCACTTTTTACTTATTCGCGATTATTGACTTTTTTATTGCGCTCTCAAATACCTATTGACATTTGTCACATTTTATTGGTGCAATTTTCTGACAAATGGCGATGACACCTAATTATTCTTCGTTTATCTGCAAATTAGCAAGGCCTGGAAAGGGTCATTTCCGGCGATCTAGGGAGTATCTTTACTCAAAAAATTTCTGTACGCTCCGCGCCAACCGGTGGTGGCGCTCCGCTTAGATAGTGTCGAAAGCGCCCCTACAGATCATTCTCTCCCCCCCCTGACAAATACCCCTACTGTAGCTCCTACTGGCACCTACTGAAAGAATTTGCAATGTGTTTCTCAATGGTAACACTTATATTATTATTATCATTATTGTTGTAACGACTTCCCCAATAATTATAACCAATATGGAAGGGTAATAACACGGAAAAGGATATATGTTATTGGCATGCGATGTAATAACCGAAGAATGCCTTTATGTGGAACGCGCGCGGAGCGCGCGAAAAATTTTGGTTATATTTTTCGGGCAAGTCGTTACAGCCCCCCCAAATCAAATGAGGCTCCTACGCCTATGCATACATGTATAGTATGTTTATTGTTTT
>JAIPMN010011980.1:0-11276 GCA_020650975.1 Apostichopus californicus
GCCGCACATTCTTCTTTGTGGCAGAGGGCGAGATTTGCAGGGACCGTAAAGTGAGGACGGATGGGATCAAGCCAGCTCCCAACACACGGGCCAGACACAGCTTCATCGGAGTGGAGCCATTCATTGTAACCACGAAGGAGAGGAGCTGCTTCTGTGACACCTGTAGAGGAGACACCAACCAGCCATGTCCGAATCTCGACTTCACTGGGCGAGCCTCCTTGGTGTCACTCAAAGCTGGGATACAGGCAAGGTAAATATTTCAAAATAACCATCCTCTTTTCACTTCCCGTACAGAATCCAGCTACGCTACAGTACAGGTACTTCTGTTGGATAGGCTGGAGTGAGCCAAATGTCTTACTCGAAGACACTCACATTTACATGGTATTATTTGTCAGTTCCACTGAATTGCCTACAGCATTTGAGGAGTGATGGACCATTAAAACCAGATTAGCACAGTCGGTAGACCTTCAGACCCCATGATCTGAAGGTTGTGAGTTTGAATCCTGTAAATGACTGATCAGCTTTTCTGTTGTGTCCTTGTGGTGTAGTGCTTTGTCAATGCCCCTCCACCCAGGTGTTCGTTTGCCCATTTCTGCCACTCCTCATAATGGTATTGTCAGAGTGTGTACCGGTTCCAAAGATATAATATAGTATAATATTGTTCAGAGCATTTGGTGGAAAGGTGCTATTTAAGTAGCAGATAATATTATGTTATCATTATTACAACACTGAGGGTGTTGAAACATTCCAGTTATTCATGGAAATCCTGACAAGATCTAGCCACTTGGAAGCAAAGATGAGAAGAGACAGTGCTATTAGGACCAATATATTTATTGTTAATAATTCATCATACAGGTACTGCCTTCACATCCCAAGAGAGGTGGAAGAAACACAACATTCCAAAATAGAACTCTTGTGTTCTTTGATATTGACCGATGCCACACCATTATGGATTTGTGACGTGTTCTTAAATCTCCTTCATTAATTTGTTTTTGCAGCACATCACACCAGAACGAAGACGCTGTGTCAGCTGCTACAACAGCCCATTTGGTCCGAGCTGTTCCACTTGCCCAGGTGCTGCCAGCCCAGATGGAGGATGTCCTGTCCGCGTCAGTCCAGGCCCCATCAGACGAGGAAATTCAACCAGCCTCGACAGAGGGGGTACTGCCAACTCCGGTTTTGCCTGCTGAAGATGAGCCAGTTGAGAGCCTTCCAGCCCAAGTTCCATCAAGTCAGGTGTCAGCAACCCGGGTGCCGCCAGCGCAGTTTGAGAATGTCCTGTATGCGACCTCAGCCCAGGACATGTCAGAGGATATTCCACAGGCTTCAGCCGCCCAGGTACTGCCAGCTCCGGTTCTGTCTGCCGAGGGTGGGCCAGTTCAAAGTCCGCCAAACCAGGTTTCACCATTTCAGGGCCTGCAAACCTTGATGTCACCAGCCCCGTTGTTGGAAGTCACATCCGCATCCTCAACCCAAGACCTGTCAGACGAGAATATTCAACAGGGATCACCAGTCCAGGTACTACCAGCTCCAGTCCTACCTGCCTGGGATGAGACCGTCCAGGGTCTGCCAACCCAGGTTCCACCTGTTGAGGGTCCATCAACCCGGGTGCCACCAGCACAGTCAGATGTCCCCTCCCCATCCTTGGTCCAGGAACTTCCACCAGGCCAGGTTTTGCCTACTCTGGTAACATCTCAGTCGGAAATAGAGGTCCCATCCACCTCATCTGTCCAGGGTTTGCTGGGGGAGCCTTCTTATGGGGATCTTCGAGTGGGGGACTTTGTCGCAGTGAAATTGCAAGTAGCCAGTGCTGCCAGTCGCAAGTGTAATTCCTTATTTGTATACATGGCAGAAGTAGTGGATATCACTCCCAGTCAAGTTACAGTCAAGTATATGAAGAAGCAGGGGAATAGCCTCTATGCTTGGCCCCAGTTGACGATTACTCCACACAGCCCTTCACCGATGTAGTATGTGTCGTCAAAGCCCCAAAACTCATGAATGCCAGGGAGCAGTTCCAGTTCTCAAATGAGGAAATACAGAACATTGAGATGGCATAGCAAAACCAAAAAGTGTTCTTCAAGTAAAACAGCTGGATTATAACTTGTTCAGTTCATGCAGTAGGAGTGCATTCCAGTCAGTTCTATTTTTCCAACATTGGTTGTTATTGTATTATTCAATTACTTGCATTTTCATCTTCTCCCTGGAATATTATTCTATACACAGCAGTAAAACTAAAAGCTGATGAGAATAGAATCAGCCATGTAATTGGAATCGACCAGTCAACAGATGTATGAGCAGTGTTTCCTTTACAAACATTGGCAGTGAGTCAAAATTGCCATATTTTGTGACTTTGAAAATCTTGGTGAGTCAAATTCCCAGTTTGCACCTACTGTAGTTTGGGATATGAAAACCCTCTTTCTTAACTCCTTGTTCTGAATGTGAGTGCACCAAATTAGTAAGGCACTATGTCGAAACGCGTCATACGGGCCTTAGAGGAAACACTGTGTATGAGTCTGTATGTTGGGGCTAGTTAAGCAGAGCCAGGCACGGACTCGAGTGGGGATATGCCTGGCACACCCCCCCCCCCATTCCAATGATGTACAGTTTTCTTTAAACAAATACTCCCCAAACCCCCTGCTTGTGGCTTAGCCGTCAGTCAACAGTGCATTCCCCCCCCCCTCTTTCTCGAAATCCTGGATCTGCACCTGGGAACCCTACAGGTCTACGGTGATGCCTTGGAGGTCGTACTGATGTTATTGTTCTCATTGATCATGAAGTAATAGTAAGGATAAAGTTTTGTAAGTTTAACACATACTGCATGGGGTATTCAAATGAGCCTTTGAATACTCCATACCCCGTATCAGGTATTCACAGATTGATCTAGTATTGTTTCAGATTTTTCTTCAATTTTCTAACAGCCACACTGATAAAATTACATGGAGAGTGAATATTGAGAATTTTATTAATTCCATTTAGATTAGTTGTCACTGATATTTTTCATAGATTTTGCATTGAAGGGAGTGCATTAGAGTAACATCAGCGGTAGGACTACACAGGTTACTTGTTACCTTCGAGGATGGTGAACTCTGATACTTGTTTAGAAGGGGTTCGCAACTATGTTACGAGGCTAAATACCCTCAACAATCTTCTCAGTTCAGCTGAAATGGCAGCTGCTGTTTTCCTCTCATTTTTATTATTTGGCAATGCAGGCCCCACTTCCAGATCACTTCAAAGAAACATTCAGTTTCAGATGCGGCATTTTACATATTCAGTGAATTTGAGCATATTTATGACTGATCTATATTATAATAAGAATTTTAAAATCTGAAATTTCCTTGTAAGAACCACAAGAGGCATTAACAAATTATATGATGTCATTCGTACTGCTTGCTAAGGCACCATGTTAAAACCTAGGCAGCTGCAGCACTCTCTACATTGTTATAAGCCAATACTGAGGGAGCTACTGCTGCATATGTTTTGACATGGAACCTAAATTGGATCCGTTCCCTTTTTCTCTGGGCTGAGGACCAGCTGGATGATGTTGACTTCCCATTTCTGGTTCTTGTTTATAGAACCGTACATAGAGATGCATTCGCTATACTACTAAAATGTATCAATGGAACAGAATGAGATAATTCGGGGGAAGCAAAATTTGGTGATATGCCAGGCAAGGTTAAATCCTCACAAGCAGTTAATATACCATATGGAATTCTATGAAACAGTGTGAGCAAGATGTATCTATTCAGCAAACTTTCAGGTTGCATGACACATAATTTGGTACAAAGATGTGTTTGTTTCACGTGATATAAGACGGAGGAAGACCATTTGGTGTCTTGTTACGAACATAACCAATTCTTATATCCTGGCTACAAAATTATACAAACCTAGTGTCAGAAGGCACCAATTGCTTTCCCAGTTACTGGCGGAAGCAAGTGTATCAAATTAGGATATTGACTCCATGTGCTTACTCCAACTTGATATCAGATAAATTGTTAGAATTATGTTGGCGATGTTCGTAACGGTGTCAACTAAGGGGACCAACTGAAATGTGTTCTCCCAGGAGCTAAAGGAGGATTTCTCGAGGGATTTGGATATAATGTATTTCAGTACTCATGTCACTCACAATAAAAGTTAATATGGTCCATTTTGAGAAGAAAACTATGGGGTGACAGTGTTGTATAAGACACCATGTTATGAACATAGCCAACCCGGAAGAATAATGGACTGTGAACTTCAATGTAATTTTTCTCAGCATATGTTAGTTGTTTTATCTTCTGGTTTTTTTCCCTATGTTCTGGAAGTGTTAACATTGTTCTGGAAACTGAAGTAGCCAGCTAGGTATACAATGGCTATACTCTTAATAACAGGTAGGCTACAACACTTCAAACAGTTCGCAGTCTTTCTTTTATCCATGAAACCTATTTTCTAACTAACTCTGGTATTGTTCCCTGACTTCGCTATCTGACCTAAATTAAGCCTCTAGGCTATTTTTAAATTCAAAATTGTACTCTAATATAATTTGAGCGAAAGTTGTTAGAAGATGTCTGGAGTATACATCGATAAGGGGAAGTGAAGGTAGCGGACAAGTTATGAACTTACATCCGGCGTACTAAACTAACAATTAAGCCTCTTCAGACATTCGCCTTGTAAGTTGTGCTTTTTACGTGACCCGCCATGCGGGATACAATACGTCACGGCCAAACGGCACTACCGAACCATGTAAGTTGTAGGCTACAATACTAGCCTGCTACTACTATTGGTATATAACGTTAGGCCTTTACAAGGATAGGGTAGGCATACTTACAACCAAGGCAGTTAGCTGATCATCGGAATTCAACGGCATAGGCACCTTGGTTTTCCAATTGAGGTACGGACCTTTCCTTTTTTGAGATTCTGATCCAACGTTTTAGTAGAAGAATTAAAGGAAAATGTATAAATTTCATTATATACATTTAGTAAACTGAAGATGTAAATTGGATATCAAGTTGCTGCGCAATAGTTGCGAGCTCGGTTTTTTTTTTTTAATAAAAACGAAATGAAGGTGGCGGCAAAGAAGCAAACTACAAAAATTATTACGTCATTCCGGTTATGCCTTGATCAATTGCGCTGACTAGTACAAAGCTATATGCCTAGCCTAGTATAACCTGTACGTCGGTTGCATAGGTCATATTGACAATACAATTACAAAGTTCAGCTATTTCATTAACATTTAAATTATATATCTTTTAAGAAGATGGAGGAAATGGATGTCTTCGTTTCAACGGAAGAAGTGAAGGAGATTGCCAGAAAACTAAAAGCGGAACACGAAGAGGGAGACTGGATCGTCGTATTTTATATAGAGGAAAGAGTGTTTGGAATTGTCCCATCTTCTACCATTAGTTTGCCCAACTCTCGGCATCAAAATGTTTCAATTGAAACATACCAAAAAGTGACAGCCAGATATGGTAGCACCGACCTAGAGGTTCTCTACTTTTACAGAGGTAGGTATAGTCTTTATATAGTAGAAGTTTAGTAAAGGCTACGAAAATATTTCACGGGGCCCTAGGCTAGCCTTGACTTGTAGGTAGGCTATTGTTGGTTTGTGTAATGATAAATATTGTTGGTTTGTGAAATGATAAATATCCACAGAGCATTGTCAATTACCATACAGCTATTGCAGAGACTGTAGCGTGGTGTGAAACCAATTACCTTTTTATTAACAGCTCCAAAACCAAGGAATTAATTGTTGATTTCCGTTCAGTCCAGATGCATGATCCAGTTATAATTAATGATAGTGAGGTTGAGGTTGTGTGAGATTTTAAATATTTAGGACTCATATTTATTCATACTCTCACTTGGGACTCTCATATAGGCTCAACACTTGCGAAAGTAAAGCAGCGGCTATATTGTATTTATAGGTTGGGAGGATTTGGTCTAGAATATGAGAAACAGCTTTGGCTCTTCCGTTCCATGGTGCTTTCACTCATGGTCTATTGTGCTCCTGTGTGGCTCTCTTCCTGTTTCAAGACTCAACTCAATTTGATTAACAGACATTTCCGAAAGTATTATTCTATAGATGATCAGTACATTGAAGAAATTGTACTTCATTATGTAAGAGGGATTTTGACTGATCCTGACCATCCTCTCCATAAGTATTACACCACTCCACATAGGTTGTATACCCTACCTCGTATGCGTACTGAACGCTTTAGACATTCTTTTTTACCGAGTAGTATAAAGCTTTTGAATTGTCATATAACTAGATGATATTTTTATCATATTTTTGTATATATATTTTGCATATTTTTAAGCTGCGGAATCCATTTTATTATATCTTCATTTTATGATTGATATCAATAATTTTTTGTACTTTTACTATGCATAGCAAGGCCATTGGGCACAACATTAATTTTAACGTTAGGCTAGGTTAAATCATGTATACTTTTCAAATTAAAAGCCCTAAAACCAAAGTCAGGCTTAGCAAATTTATAGATTGTTAGATTTTTTCCCCACTCTCAGACATCATACTAGTCAGAATTAGTAGTCCCTAACTATAAGCTAATTGGACATGGGCCTTACTTGCTAGGTTTCTGTCCTTCTACTACTATTACTAGTACTCGCCTAACTAATTTAGTCTCCGCCTAGGCGGTACGTGGTGGTCTGCGAAAAAAGATTTTAAAGGGGGCCCATAATAAACATTAATCATGTTCTTGGCGACTACGTTGCGTTAGATATTGTAGAAACCACCTACTGACCTACGCCTACCCAAAGAAAAAACGGTGCTTTCCGCATACCAAATGTGTGAGCGGAAAACACCGTTTTTGTCAGCGGAAATTATTTAGGAAGATCGAGAAGGATAGAATTTGGGTGGACCAGGATAAAATTTGGCTCCGAGACTGTAGACTCCGAGTCTGAGTCTCACTCTCATCTCAGAAGTCAGGATAGGCCTAGAATTAGGTTCGGAATTTGGAATGATGATTTACATCATTTAGTACAAGTAGCGAAAGTGGGGGGAAAGGCGTATTTACCCTATCGTAGTCGCCAAGAACCTGATTAAATTTTATTATGGGCCTCCTTTAAATTCGTTATGCCTCAGTGTAGTAGTAGTACAGTACTAGTAGTACTACTGACCTTGCCTACTACTAGTACTACTAGTACTAGGCTTTATACTTCTTCGTTTGTTTTTGCCTTAGGCACAAGTGACGAAAAGATGGAGATTTTCGCAAAAGAGCTCGACAAAACAAGGAGAACAAACAAGAGGCAGCCAACAAACAAAACACAAACCAAAAGGGTCAGAAAGAAAAAACAATTTGCGGAGTATGAAGTATGCCTAACAGAAGGTCAAAACGGTAAGAAAGTCATCCTTCAAAGTTCTAATCAAACTAACTCGGGGAGGGGGGATCGGAACTCATAGGATTAGTAGAAAAAAGGATCAGGAGGGACAATCAAGTCCCTATGAAGCCCCTATGCGGGAGAAAAAAAAACTGAAGACACAAAAAGTCATACCCGATTACAATGCTTAAAGTACTTGTCCAAAGCATTCTTAAACCCATTGACACTACTTGCAAGTACAACTTTCTCAGGCAAGCCATTCCATTCATTCACAACCCTATTAGAAAAAAAGTTATGCCGAATATTAATCCTACTTTGTAACTTCTGGAGTTTAAGACAATGACCCTGGTACAACTACTTTTAGCAAACCTGAAAAAAGTATAGTATAGCTAGCGCTAGCGTCTCTATATAAAAAAAATATAAATTTTTACCACGACTCACGAGAACAATTCCATTTGTGCATTGTCCATAACTTAACTTGAATAAGTCACTATAGTATATTATCAGTAACAGTACTACTAATAGTATTAGTACTAAGCTAGTAGTAATCCTAGTATTAGTACTAGTAGTAAGTAGTAAAGCCTAGGCCTAGTAAATACGGATTCGGCCTAGGCTACATTGCTACAGTACACTAGCTAAAGTACTAGAACTACTTACTAATACTAGGCCTAGTAGTAGTACGTATAGTATTAGCCTAGGTAGTAGTATAGTCACCAGTCGAAGCAAATGTGTCCAAATGTTCGTTCTCGTGAATGTGTTGCACTTATATCCTTCAAGAAAACTAAGAAGTCATAATCACAGACCTTGTCATTAAGTTCGCCATTCCATTCGAAAGTAATCCAAATAAGTAGTTTGTTATTCCTAAAGTTTGACTTACGAAATGAACGCAATAATGTGAAGAGACGTTATACAAAACATGTGTCACGATATGCATGCATTGCGAAAGCGCGCGTAAAATTTAACACCATGCGAGTTCGTCATTGCATAAAAGTGTAACGTAGAGCGCGCATTTAACTATGTTACATGGTAATGAAGTTGATGTTGTTTACGTGAATAGTTGTGTTTATATCTAGACATCGGCAGCTTTGAAACTTGTTGATCTATCGAAGTCGGAATGATGCAAATGAACATAATTGTTACCAATTAGGTGTGTTGTTAGTGCTAGAAGTAGCTATATGATCGTAATCGGTAATCTTGCAATCTAATTACATGTTTCAGGATTAATGATGGCTTAATATGATTTACTGGCGAGCAATAAATAAAGGGGGGGGGGGGTAAGTTGTATGTGCAGTTGTAAGCTTTTTTCTTTCTATTTTCGATTTGACGGGGCCGGTGAAATACAGTAAAGGCCGGTGTAGTTTCAAGCAACCCGCACCCCTTTCTTTGCATCCCCTGCTGCTTGCTGGTTAATGTTTAAATTGACATTTTGGTATTCGAATGCTTGTCCAGACTGAAAAGAAGATGTGAATCTGCTTTAAACAATAATAACCTATCCGCCCTAAAAGTTTCATAGAAACTGGTGTAGTACTTTTCAGAACTGTACCCGCGTAACCAATCGTTACTAAATTAGAACGTTTAGTCTAAAAAAATTACGATCGTTTAGCGATTAATCTCGATTAATGTCAAGCCACCAATCCATCAACTGAAACAGAAAACACAGGTTTGCTTTTGACGTAGGCTAAGTGCCTTTTCTTTTAACAATTTTGTCCCCTGTGTGGATGAAACCACGCACCACCGAAAAAAAAATATTATATCGATAAAAAATACTCAGAAGTTAAAACCTGCAATCCATCGCCACAGCAACGGTGAACGTAAAGTACTACATTCCCTCTTGAAGATATAGCACATACTTCCAAACAACTGCCGATTTTGTGCTAATTGAAAGTTGTAAACAAGGCTACGAAAAGTGTGATTTTTTTTTCAAACATATGGTTAGGCTCGATTTTCCCATTGACTCAGTTTGGTGTTAGGCTATACCATTTGGTCTAAGATTATGGTCGAAGATATCAGCAGTAATGAACGTAGGGGCTATACCATTGATATTTTTAGAACAGCTAACTGCGACACAATTTCAGCAAATAAACAGATGGTTAGGCTCGATTTTCCCATTGACTCAGTGTGGTGTTAGGCTATACCATGTGGTCGAAGATTATGGTCGAAGATATCAGCAGTAATGAACGTAGGGGCTATTCCATTGATATTTTTAGAACAGCTAACTGCGACACAATTTCAGCAAATAAACAGATGGTTAGGCTAGATTTTCCCATTGACTTAGTGTGATGTTAGGCTATACCATGTGGTTTGAGATCGAGATATAATTGAACGTTTTCGGTGGATATACTGCAATAGCCTGTAGCCTGGATTGGGGGGTAGAGCAATTGCTCATATCAGGGAATTGATAATGTACTACTACCTACAGTAGTTTGTTCAACAACATCGACTAAGTTTTGGCTAGTAGACTAGGCTTTGCCAAACTTTTATGTTCGATCTTGAATTTTTTTTAGTAGTAGAAATAGGCAAATATGATTTTACAAACGCTGTGGCATAATTATTTTCATCAAGAACTTTATAATTACAGTAGATGTATATTGTTTTACAGGTACATCAGGGTTTGTGCAAGGTTTGCCATATTCAAGGAACATACAGTCATGTTTGTACTGCGCGGTTTGAACAATGCACTTCCCAGCTAACAAAATTACGTTATTATAACGTTATATTTACGTACCGTTTACGTTGTGCTAACGTTATAAATTTACGTTGTAGTTACGAAATTTCGTAGACTCCAGGGAACGTAATATTTACGTTATATTGTGACCAAAAAAATAACGTTGTATTTACGTTTTTAATACGTAATTTTGTAACGTTCAGCTGTTACGTTATAATAACGTCGCATTAACGTTTATATATAACCTTTTTACTACGTTGCTACAACGTTTATACAACGAGATTTTGCGACTTTAGTCATTTACGTTTTAGTTACGTTGTGATATAACGTAATGGTTACGTAACTTAGTAACCAACCCCTCCCCTCCACGTACACACTGAGTATGCCCTAACACATCTTGACATCTTAAAAAGGACTGAAGACATTTCGATTTTTATAGATACAGAGAATGTTTTATTTCTTCTCTTTAGAAAATGATCAATGACTGAATCATACACAACATTTTTAACATGCAATGATAAATTTTAAAGCAAGTTCTTATAAATAATATGGAAGTTTTTGTACAGAACGGTACCCAAAATAGTCTATTATTAAGTAAGTTTACTCTCACGTGTTCATTGCAATCTTTAAGGCGTTAAGATTTCCCTTCGAATATCATTGTTACTAGTCTTTACGGTTTCAACCAGAAAATCTCTTTTTCCTTCCATGCCTATTTATGCATATTTCACAGTAGATTTGTATAGAGTATAGACCTAGATAGTTATAAGAGAGGGTACTCTTCTTTCAAAAGCTTCAATAAGAAAAATCACTAAATATCAAATACGAAGTACAAATAGGATAATGCCTTGTTAAAAAACAGATGGAGGTAAAATGAGTTCCACGAACTAATGTAAACTCAATCGCGTTAATAACGTAACAACCTTCGTCCTTTTTGCTGGTTTTGGGTTTCAAACAAATAACACATATACCCTTCTTATATATAGTAGACTTTTGTAATTTAAATCTTATATAAAACGGTTATTATGATAAGAGTTTATAGTTCATTGAATTTCTTTAGTGCAAAATTAAGTAGTAAATTTTACTTTTCATGCTATTAATATGTTCGATTAAACCACAGTTGCATCTTTTACTCCTTAAATAAATTTTCCTTAAAATATTTTCGAGGCTCGATTGTATACTGTGTAAGCAAAGGAAATATGGTAACATATGGGGCAGCAAAATATTGGTTGTAAGTCTATTTTCACTAAAGCAATATCACCTTACCAGCCCCACCTAGTTGTCAAGAAAAATGGAAGAATTT